>BQNB010077164.1:0-28447 GCA_026074375.1 Tanacetum coccineum | reverse complement strand
AAAATAAATAAAAAAATAATAAGATATATATATATATATATATATATATATATATATATATATATATATATTAAAATCCGCCCCCCTATATATTTAGAAATTATTTTGTTCTCTTTTTACAAATCTTATTCTAAGTAATAAGTGTAAAGATATTAGACCAAATCTTTTATAATCTTCTAAAAGGATAGAAAATTTTTGTCCCCCTCTCCTCTCTTATATAAAACGTGATCTCTTCCCTCTCTCTCATCATTCTCTCTCAAAAATTTATCCTCCAAAACTTGTGTAATCATTCTTAGAATTTGCAAGAAGAAGTTGGTGAATTCGGTAGAAGTATTCAAGCTTTGTGTTCTTGATTCCTTGGTATCTTGGTTGTTCTTTTCTCCATCTCTATTCCATAGGTATTTCATGATTCTCTTGATTCATCTTTTATGTCCATGATTCATACAAAAGTTTTCTACATAAAATCATAAAGTGGTAAAAAGAAGAAAACATGTATTCATGATCTTGTTAATTTGTAAATGGTGTAATATGATTCTTATGGTTAAAATTATGTTTTAAAACCTCAGATAATCATTAATAATGTTTTTAATGAAAACTACAAGATTAAAAACCCTAGGGCATGTTTTGATTGATAAGAATTAGGGTTTATAAGTCTTTATGTTTCTAACCAGAATTTTGGGTCATGTTGATCGGGGTATAACTTGGTGATAAAAATGAGTTTTGACATGATTCTTAAGCCTAAAGTTAAATTCAAAGAGTCTAGTTTCTGGAAAATCCGGGCTCATATAAATTGGAGGTCGGGAAGGTCAATTTTTAGATTTTATAAGATTAAGTGTCGAATCTGGAATTTCTATCCGAAAAATTCGGTAGTAGTATTTGATTTTTAGTTCTCAAACCCTAAGGATTTAGACTCTAAAATTTGATTTGGTAAATTTTCATAATATTAGCTACATCTATGATTTTTTCAAAATTTTCTGAGTTGTCTAAGTAGTATTTTTACCCGTCAACTTTTTGAAGGTTCTGTCAGGTCACTTTCGGGGTCAGTTTTGGTAACAAGGGTTGTAATGGTAATTAAACATGGAAATAAAATCCACCAAAATTCATAGACATACTAGACACATGTGGGAACCTCTGTAATTTTTGGTATATTTTTAAGAGCTCGGTTAATGGGTCTTTAACATCGGGAAACTTGCTTAAAAATATTGCAGATTCTGGAAAATTAGAAAACCCTAATTTAGCTACCTTAAGTGTTTTAAATGGTAAGATTAAGTAATAAACTTATGAAATAAGATAGATAATAATATGTAATCATGGATTTATGTAGATTCGGTGAAGAGGTTTTAATCTTTTGTCTTCGGGTTCGTTCTCTCCGTTGCTTGTTTGTTAAGGTACATATATTCCGTCCTTTTAGTAAGGACACCTTATGATTTAAATATGACTTGTTTCTCATTTGTTTCAGCTACTTTGATTCGTTTGATATTCCGTCTGATTTGCTATCCGTACTCATGACTCATTGATATTCGTTGATATTCTGTTTGATTTGATATTCGCAATTATGATTCTGTTGATCCTTGTTTGAATATGATGTTAGATCCGTTATCTTGACTTGATCATTAGTATCTTGTTCACTTATATCTTCTGCCTAAATCTTGCCCGAGCTATGTAAACTAGTCATGGAGGTACCATGACCATGTCATTAATGCACCAATGGCATGACACTATCTGTGGTGGTGTGATTGGTCCACGACGTTCCCTTTTGAATGATGGCCTTTGATTATTATTAGCTTACATATGTATGTATACTCGTCATTGTACTTGTGTATATGGATATGACTTTGTTTTGCAGGGAGCGTATGGATGCATCCTAGGTACTTTGTTTAGTTCAGTTCAGGTGAATGGTTGTGTGTGTGCTATACACCCCATATCATATTTGGTACATTAGGGAATGCATACCTGTGTACATTTGATTATGTGACTATTTGATTATATCTGTTTAGGGTCTTATCATGTATCATGTTTAGACATTTATCTGAGCTCGTGGGCATTCCTTTGTTGTTCTTGATTCTTATTCATTCAATTTGTATTTCGTATGATATTTGTTTAGCAGGTTCTCGTGATTCGTTTCATTCATTCTTTTGTCTTTTTCCCTCATTATTATTATATTTGTTCACTGAGCGTTAGCTCAACCGCGTTTTCTTTTCCTGCGGCAGGTAATAAGCGGGAAGCTAGGATTTGAGTGATGAGTGTAGGAAGCTTCTAGAGGACCAACCCTTATTAGTTTCCCCATTGTTTTGGATTTATGTTAAGACCCTTTCGTTTGAATATTTCTTCTATTTAGACTTTGTTGGAATTTAATACTTTTGGAAGTCATTTTGTTTCATGACTTAGTATTTTTATTTAATAAAGTCTTCCGCTTGCGTTTATATGTTCTGATATGACACCATAATGTGACTCTTGGTCTCTTTATCAGAGCGGGATGTTACAATTATGGTACATATAAAAATTTTTAGAATTTTTTGAGTTGTCTAAGTAGGGTTTTTACGCCTCAACTTTTCGAAGGTTCTATCAGGTCACTTTCGGGGTCAATTTTGGTAACAAGGGTTGTAAGGGTATTTAAACATGGAAATAAAATCCACCAACATTCATAGATATACTAGACACATGTGGGAACCTCTGTAAATTTTGGTATATTTTTAGGAGCTCGTTTAACGGGTCTTTAACATTGGGAAACTTGCTTAAAAATATTGGCAGATTCTGGAAAATTGGAAAACCCTAATTTAGTTACCTTAAGTGTTTTAAATGGTAAGATTAATTAATAAACTTATGAAATAAGATAGATAATAATATGTAATTAAGGATTTATGTAGATTCGATGAAGAGGTTTTGAACTTTTGTCTTCGTGTTCGTTCTCTCCGTTGCTTGTTTGTTAAGGTACAAATATTTCGTCCTTTTAGTAAGGACACCTTATGATTTAAATCTACATTATCTTAGCTACTTTGATTCAGTTGATATTCGTTTGATATTCCATCTGATTTACTATCCGTACTCATGACTTATTGATATTCGTTGATATTCCGTTTGATTTGATATTCGCAATTATGATTCTGTTGATCCTTGTTTGAATATGATGTTAGATCCGTTATCTTGATTTGATCATTAGTATCTTGTTCACTTATATCTTCTGCCTAAATCTTGCCCGAGCTATGTGAACTAGTCATGGAGGTACCATGACCATGTCATTGATGCACCAATGACATGACACTATCTGTGGCGGTGTGATTGGTCCACGGCGTTCCCTTTTGAATGATGGCCTTTGATTATTATTAGCTTACATATGTATGTATACTCATCATTGTACTTGTGTATATGGATATGACTTTGTTTTGCAGCGAGCGTATGGATGCATCCTAGGTACTTTGTTCCATTCAGTTCAGGTGAATGGTTGTGTGTGTGATATATACTCCATATCACATTTGGTACATCAGGGAATGCATACCTGTGTACATTTAATTATGTGACTATTTGATTATATTTGTTTAGGATCTATTCATGTATCATGTTTAGACATTTATCTAAGCTCGTGGGCATTCCTTGGTTGATCTTGATTCTTATTCATTCGATTCGTATTTTGTATGATATTTGTTTAGCAGGTTCTCGTGATTCGTTTCATTCATTCTTTTGTCTTTTTCCCTCATTAGTATTATATCTGTTCACTAAGCGTTAGCTCAGCCGTTTTTTCTTTTCCTGCGACAGGTATTAAGCGGGAAGCTGGGATTTAAGTGATGAGTGTGGGAAGCTTCTAGAGGACCAACCCTTATTAGTTTCACCATTGTTTTGGATTTATGTTTAAGACCCTTTCGTTTGAAGATTTCTTCTATTTAGACTTTGTTGGAATTTTATACTTTTGGAAGTCATTTTGTTTCATGACTTAGTATTTTTATTTAATAAAGTCTTCCGCTTGCGTTTATATGTTTTGATATGACACCATAATGTGACTCTTGGTCTCTTTATCGGATCGGGATGTTACATTGTCATTATCATTTTTCGAATCCGTTTTCAAATTGTCGACATAAATTATTTTATAAGAAAATGATTTTTTTGTCATAAATTACCGTGTAATCTTCATCGTCAGATTCGTCAAAAGATATTCTAAAGTCAATTTGATTATCGTTAAGAGGACTTACCGTGGGTTCACATGAGAGCGCTACTTCAGATGTTAACATGTCATTAAAGACTATAGCTAGGAATTCAGTTTCAACAGATCTGAGTTCGTGAATGTCTTCATCATACCAAATCTTACCATACGTAGCAGTTTCCCAGTTATACACCTTACCACGCCTGCAAGCTTTTTCTTCCTCAAGCATGATCTAATCTTTCATAGTAATGTTGGGGTCGTCCATTTTAACCTGTAATAAATTTGCTGGGAAAGAAAATGGTCAAATAGACAATACGCCGTATTCAGCAAAACTGAATACGTCGTATTTATGATAGAGTCAAATACGCTGTATTGGTTTGAAAAATATTTGCCGTATCCAAGAAGATGAATACGCCATATTAAGTATTCGAATCAGAAAGTTACAACAGACTATAACAATGCAGAAAACACACAATCACAATATGTAAAATATATAATGAAAAATCAAACACACAAAACAAACACACAAGCAAAAAATAATAAATAAATATACATAATTTTACACTAATCTAAATTACACTAGTCTAAATTACACTAATTCTAGGGGTTAAGTTAATCTAATGTTAAAAATCAAAATATTAAATAAAAAATAAAGATTAAACAATTTCACTCCCCGACAACGACGCCAAAAACTTGATTGTGTCGTCATGTAGGTATATTTTAGAGTTTCAAGTTTTGAATTTATATTTTGCTGACTTTACCTAAAACAACACTTTAACGGGCAGTGTACCCGTTCAGATGGAGTTTCGTGGTAAGTATGGTGTCGATCACTAAGAGCGAGAATGAAATCTTTTATTCTATCAATATTTTGGTTAACTAAACTTACTTAATTTAAACTATGTTAATTCTATTCTATTTTAAACCTATGCTAAACCTATGCTAGTCCTAGTTGTAACGGATAAGGGGGTTTTCAGTCTGAGAGACTGGCACAGGTTTTGTGGTAACTTAGATCAATTTAGAATACGATAACACACGCAAGCAGATAGAAAAAAGATAGAAGAGTGGTCTAGCCAAATATAAGAAAACTGTATTAACCATGATTAATCCAATTAAAACGTTGGTTTGTTTATTTAATGCATTGAGTGCTTATCTCGAGGTGGCATATCATTCCAAGATTTAGGCGGGACTTCTTCTTAAAACCTAGACACGTAGAATTCTGTCATAATTAAACACATATGCATAAAGCATCCTATTTGTTGATTATAATCTATCTTAGGTGATTAATAATGGTGATCTTATTAAACCATAGCTCTTGGAGACTTTACCCATTTACTGCTTAATGGTAATTTATATTCTAGTAGTCTACTGTCCGAGTCTTTACCAAAGGAAGAAGAACGCTATACTAGGTCACCTGCTAGAATAACTTATCCCCTTAAGCGATTGGTAAAGATAGGACATTATTTGTGATCCTATTGTTCTAGATATATAAATTACTATATGGAGAGCCATCTAGCTAACTTGATCCGTATCACTAGATTCAGTTGAATGATAGGTCGCATACAAAAGCACGTAAACAAGTATAAATTGATAAACATAAACAAGCAATCAATGATAAATTAAGCTGTCGATATAAACAAACCAAACTTTTAAATCTTCATAACTATGGCTAATGCCCAAGGGTATTAGCCCTTAATCATTGTGATCAATACAAGAGTAATATTTCAACCAAGGTAACCTAACCAAGTTAAACGAATGATACCAAAAAATAAAATATTACTAGAGTATATGAGATTACAAGGTGTCTCCAATGGAATTAATAGTTTTGCTTGACCTCTTCTGCTCTTCTTGTCTTCTAAAAATTGACTTTTGTGGTTAGGGTATCAAAAATATGATCAAGCACACTGAAAACCCGTTTTTAGGTCTTCTATTTATAGTGTCTGAATTTGGTCGATATAGCGTATCGATTGAGGTTAATACGGCATATCGGAGGTTTCTTGGAGTAGGGACCACGTTTAATATCTTCCATAATATTTTATTACTATATCTTGAATACATCGTATTAATTCTTCTGGATACGGCATATTGGACTTTGTTTCTTCATGGTTTCTTGTGAAGTGCAGGCACAGATACGTCGTATCTTCCTTGATGGATACGGTGTATTGGATGTCAGAACAGTAATCTTCAAATGTCTTTGTTTAAGCTCCAGAATGCGTGCCTTTTAGCTAATCTTCACCAAGTACTCCATAATTACTGTAATTCTTAAATATAAACGATTAAGTACTAATTCTTGCAATAATTATACAAAATCGGTTATTTACATGGAATAAATGATGCTACAAAAGTGACGTTATTTGATGTCATTAAATAAACAACTAAAAGTTACTAGAAATAGTTTAGAAAATGAACTTAGTAAACTAAAGTTAAAATTGTCTACATTAGAGAAAAACAAGGGAGTTGATTTCGAATGTACAAATTGTCAATCACTTAAAATTGGGAATGAAAAACTCAAAAAAGAATCACTTAAACTAACTAAATTTGAAAAGAGCACACATTGCTTAAATGAAATGTTAAGCAATCAAAAATCCTTCGGTGATAAATTAGGTTTAGGGTTTAACTCATGTGAAGCATCTACTAGCAAGTCTATGGAAATAAAATTTGTGAAATCTCAGAAAGAAACGTCCTCTAGTGGCGGTCCCCCAAATACAATGGGCGGCCCCCATGAAGTCCAGACGGCCCCCAAAGCAATCAAGGGGCCACCTGTCTATTCACCAGATTCTAAAAAATCTGTTTCTTTTCAAAAATCAATTTTAGGTCCTAGACCAAAACACATAATGGTAAACAATGTTAAAACTCCCGTTGCTAGTGATAATGAGGTTAAAGAATTTTATAAACCAACGTTAAAACCCGGAGTTAGATTATATAAACCAAATTTTAGGGAAAAAACTCCACCACCTAGAAGAGTCAATACTCATTATCCTCGTTCTAAGACACCGCAACCAAAAAGGAATGTTGGTCGACAAAACCAACTTCATGGTTTTCCTATAACTTGGAACAACTTCCAACCTCAAAGTTACATGCCATGGGGAATGTGTCCTCTATTTCAACATCCCAATCAATTGCATCAAATGTAAGGGATGTTTAGCACTAACAACTTTGGACCCATAAGATATTGGGGACCAAATGTTTGAGTTATTGTCTTATATAAATAGATATGCCTTGGAGTCGACTTGGAACCCGATAAGTGGATAAAGGATAACGGATGTTCTAAACACATGACGGGTAACCGAAAGCTCTTCTCAACCTACAAGGCATACAACAGTGGTAATGTCATTTTTGGTAGTAATCTTCGCGGTAACATCATTGGCAAAGGTACGATTTTTAATGACTCTCTTAATATAGATAATGTAAAACATGTAGATAACTTAAGATTTAACTTGCTAAGTGTAGGAAAAATATGTGATAATAAGTGTAGAGTAACTTTCTCTGAACATGATAGTGAAATTACTAAGAACGGTAAGGTTATAGGTAGAGGTATTAGGAAGAAAGGCTTATACATGATGAAATTAGGAAATAAGCCAAAAGAAAAAATTTATCTTGCAACAATTGATGAAAACTCTACGTTTTGGAATAGGAGATTAGGTCACGCTAATATGCGTCTCATTTAATCGTTAGCATCTAAGGAATTAGTTAGAAATTTACCTAAGCTTAAGTTTGATCAACACTTCTATGATGCTTGCAAAATTGGAAAACAAGCTCACGCTAGTCACAAAGCTAAGAATATAGTCTAAACGACTAGATGCTTAGAACTCCTTCATATGAATCTCTTCAGTCCATCTGTCGTACGGAGTTACGGAGGAAACCTCTACACCTTAGTCATAGTAGATGACTACTCTAGGTATACTTGGATAAGATTTCTTAAGAATAAAACCGAGGCTTTTGAGCAATTTGAAATCTTTACTAGAAAAATACAAAATCAATTAGGATGTTCCATAGTGTCAATTAGGACGGACCACAGTAGAAAATTTGATAATGAAGTGCAATTTGGAGAGTTTTGTAATGCCAACGGTTTACACATAGCTTCTCGGCTCCACGCACTCCACAATCAAATGGCGTGGTAGAAAGGAAAAATAGGACACTACAAGAAATGAGTAGAACCATGTTGAATGAACAATTGTTACCACAAAAGTTTTGGTGTAACATTGTAGATACTTCAACATATATCCTTAATAGAATCCTAATTAGAGCCATCTTAGGTAAAACACCTATAAACTCTTGAGAGGTAGAAAACCTACTCTTGATTACTTTAGAGTTTTTGGAAGCAAGTGCTTCATATTAAACACCAAAGACTACCTCACTAAGTTTGACCCAAAGTCATATTAAGGTGTCTTTTTAGGTTACTCCCAAAATAGCAAGCCTACATCATCCTTAATAAACACACCATGAAAATCAAAGAATCAATCAACGCGACATTTAATGAAACTCCTCCACCCTCTAAGACATCACCCTTGGTGGATGATGACTTAGATGAAGTAGAAGAAATTAAGGTTGCCAAAAAGAAAAACTTAGAGAATGACATTGAGGATGAAACTTTAGAAATTGACGAAATAGTCAATATTAAGGAATCTAGGAACCATCCATTAGAAAATGTCATAGGAAACCTTAACCAAAGAACTCTTAGGTCACAAGCCCAAAACCAAAGTAACTTCTTTTATTTTATATCAACTATAGAACCTCAGAATGTGAATGAAGCCTTAATGGATGAAAGTTAGATAATCGCTATGCAAGAAGAATTAAATCAATTCATTGCAAATGATGTTTGGGAGTTAGTACCACAACCTAAGAATATGACAATCATAGGAACCAAGTGGGTGTTAAGAAATAAATTAGACGAGAACGATGTTGTTTCTCAAAATAAGGATAGGCTAGTTGCTCAAGGTTATAATCAACAAGAGGGCATCGTTTATGTTGAAACTTATTCCCTAGTTGCTAGACTTGAGTCTATTAGATTACTATTAGCTTATGCTTGTGCCTTAGATTTTAATCTATTCCAAATGGATGAAAAAAGTGCATTCTTGAACGGTTTAATCAATGAGGAGGTATACATGACACAACCTCTAGGATTCACTGATTTTGAAAAACCAGATAATGTTTATAAACTAAAGAAAGCTTTATACGGTCTTAAACAAGCACCCAAAGCTTGGTATGATAGATTAAAAGCTTTTCTTATTAAACATGAATATAAAATGAGAATGGTAGATAACACACTTTTTACTCAGAAGAAAAGTTCAAATCTCATCATCGTTCAAATATATGTCAACGACATTATATTCGGTTTGACTTGTCAAGACATGTGTGATGAATTTGCCAAAATCATGCATGACGAGTTCGAGATGAGCATGATGGGTGAACTTAACTTCTTCCTTGGATTACAATAAAACAAATAGAAGACAGTATCTTCTTTAATCAATCTAAATATATTAAGGAATACTTAAGAAATTTGGCTTAAAAGACTCTAAACCAATGAAAACCCCTATGTCCTCGGATACTAAACTCACGAAAGATGAAGAGTGTGAGTCAGTAGATAGTACCAAGTATCAAGGCATGATAGGTAGTTTACTCTACCTAACGGCAAGTACGCCCGATATCATGTTTAGTTTCTGCCTTTGTGCACGCTTCCAAGAAGTCCCCAAAACCTCTCATCTTTAAGTGGTTAAACGTATCTTCCGATACATTAAAGGCACTACGCACTTAGGATTATGGTATCCTAAGGGGACTGGCATAGAAACCGTAGTATATGCCGACTCTGATCATGCGGGAGATTATGTGGAATAAGAAGACACTAGCGGTTTTAATTTGTAGCGATTTCGAGTGGATGTTGTTTAACATCTAGGTTCTCTCGAAAAACAAACCCGCTCTTATGCTAAATCCACTATCGAAGCCAATACGAAGCGCCGAAGGATGTCAACAAGCACTATTGATGAAACAAGCTCTTATCGACTACGATATTTGACTTGATGGTGCCGATCATGTGCGATAATAAAGGCGCGATTGACCTTAGAAAAAACCAGGTGCAACACTCTCGAACCAAACACATCAAAATTCGTCACCACTTTCTTCGCGATAATGTCCAGAAATGACATATCCTCTAAATCGTAAAGTACAGTCAGTGCGACAACAATCGCCGACATTCTCACTAAAAACCCCTTAAAAGTGAATCATTTAACTATCTACGCCTTAGTTTAGGATTGATGGAACACATTTCATAAATCGTTTCTCTTTTCTTCTGTCTCGATTATAGTCTGTGTTCCACTCCGTGTTGTGACAACTTAAATACTTCGTCCGAAGTACTTTAAGCATTTTTAATTCGCGAAATGCAAATTAAAAGGTCACTCCTTCCGTAAAAATTTTCTGTCAAAAATCAAGTCAAAAACCATCTGCGATTGTGGCGCCCCCGTATCTAGGGCACCCCCTGATTAAATCAGGCGACCCTCAGATTGATATGGGACCGCCACCAGACGAGACCAAAAGTCTGTCACCCTTATTTTTGTAAAACACAAAAACAAACACCCCCTCTCTTCAGCCATTGACGAACCACGAACCAAAAACCACCAAACCTTAAAATCAACCACTAAAACACTAATTGAAGATCAAATCAACACTAATAATCAATTCTAACACCATAAAGATCATCAATTGTAAGTCATTTCATCTATTTTCTTTCTAATTTGTGTCTAGGGTTCATGTTGAACAAAAATTCAAAAATTAGGGATTTTCATATTTCTTGTGTTTTTGTACAATTAAGACTACAATGACACAATGTATAACTAATATATCTTCCCATAGACAAGAATAAGATTTGCAAGACTGAAGTATGATTGGGCAATAATTGTTTTTCGCACAAAACCCAATTTTATCCAAAATCACTCCCGACAGGAAACATAAAATGCTTTATGCATTGTTAATACATCCTAAAAACATTTTTGCATAGATGCATAATGATCTCATTACCAAAATTCGAGATACATAATTCATATGTATTTTTTGACATGTTTGGATAAGCAAAATTAAATAAGGAGCGTTTGGGTTAACTCTTAGGTTTTATTTTTAAAGTCGAGTTAACCGTTACTCCACATTTGTTACATATATGCACACACTAGGCAAAAATTCTCGCTAACATTACAAGCTCACAATAATTAAACATACTATTATTTTTCTATATAGGTAATAATGCCTCGTAAAATATTAGATGACCACAAAAACACTAGAAGCTACATTCCAAAAATGTCCGATGAATACAATGAACCACTAAAACGAATCTTTGAATTCTTTGAAAATTCGTTGTATTCATGAGGGACGGGTAGTTTTTCCAGATTTTGACGATTTGGTCTATGTTAGGTCCATGTTTAGTCATATTGAGTTTGATTGCCTTCTCGAAATTAATGAACAAATCGTTCCTCGTTTTATTCTCGAGTTCTATAGTCAATATCGTCACTAAACAAGCTCGGTTAATCCTACCCTATGGTATGTTATTAACTCGCATGTTTGACCATATCATGTCCAAAAATACTGAGTTGTTGAGTCATCTTTACGTCTTGTACGATCGTGTCATGTATCCTCTTGCCGCTCAACAAGAGCGAAAGACCCGAAAGGATTATGGCACGAGAAGAGGTCGGTCTTCCACTTCTTCCTCATCCGCCTTCGGTCAACCATCCTCCTCTCATCCCAACGATGATGATAAAGATGGAAATGACAAAGGGACCTCACGTGCAAGCACTCCTTCCCCTACTCGTTTTGTTAATTCATTAACAAATGAGGTTCCTCGAGTCTTTGAAAACCCACCCAATATTGACCCAGACATGGAACCTTTTTATACTCGTCAAACAAAATTCTCAACTATCAAGTTCAATTGAGAGATGAGCACCGTGGTGGATTAAGATCAATCGGGAAGGGAATCAAGAACTTGTTGAAAGGAAAGAAGAAGAAGTGAGCAATTTGGAAAATTGTATATGTTAATATATCGTATAATTGTACTACTTATTGTAATATGTTGGTATTTTATTTTATTACTATACTATATCTTCGTGTCACTATAATTGATGATGCTTGGTAGAATTTCTAGTACTTAGTTTGGGTAATGTAACTTTCCATGGATGATCGTTCCATTTTATCATCCTAAAACTTGCTTGCATACTCTTTGATACACTATGGTTATTATTATCTCTATGATATTATGCATGCTAAATGATTTCTACAAATATGCCTAAATTTGCTTCCCGGATAAAAATTAGGATAGCTAGCCATGTGAATTTGATTATTAGGAAGTGTTAGATGAATCTTGAGGAATTAGATTTGGTTGCAAAAGAATTTTTATGAATAGCATGATTCTGTACAGGTTTGAAAGTCTGGATAACTAGGAAAAATTTCCGTGCTTCCAGAAAACAGCCCCTAAAAATATTGAGCGGCCTCTATATATATCTGGGACCGCCTATACATTTACAGGACCGCCATCAGGATCACGAGAATTTTACTATGTCTCTCTTGATTTTCTATGCAGTTGACTTACTCTATAACTCAGCTACTTTCCTGCATTTTGCTAAACACTTTTTGGAATCAAATTTTTAACTTCCCATGCCTTACCTCTTTAATCCATTACCTCCAAAATAAATAATCTTCATCCTCACCATCTTCATCATCTTTACAATCATCTTCTTCAACCTTCTTTTACTTCCATGGATTCCACCCAAGCTTCCTCATCTAACCCTTCTAAGAAAATTAAACTAACCATCATTCCACCTAGACAATTGTTTGTGAACATATCTAGTGATGAAGATGACACTACCACACCTTCTACCATAACAAAATCCTCCTCTCCATCTCCACCAAATGCGCCATCAAAAACTTCATCAACCAAAGATAAATCATCTACCTTTGGCACTACATCTTCCTCATTTAAGTCAAAACCTCAATCTTTACCTCCTTCCTCAAATAACACACCATCTCCTTAACCATTAAATCTTTTTCTTAATGATATCATGGATGCACCTCCAAGACCTTCAAATCCAATTCCACTTCAAAGCCATCCTTCCTTAGACATCACTCTATCCTTGTCACCAATCACTCCTTTTGATCACATTCTTGATACTCCTTCACCACATTTACCACAACCACCACCTCAACCACCTCTTATGGGTCACCCTATTTACTTTAACTACCATGACTATTATGGATCAACTTGTCTTTGTTCTTTTCATAATCAAAACCTCTTCTTCACTCTTAGGGATGAGATAAATTTAATGTTTGCTCAGTTTGAGTATCTTCTTACCTCCGCCATTGCCTCACCATCTCTACCTCATCTTTAAAACATCTTCATTAATTCTAAATAATGCTTTACCCAAACCTTTTGCTCAAAGCCACTATCTATAACTCAAGAATCATCTAGGATTATGAAAGTATTAAGACTATTAGGGTAGTAGTATTTAAACTTAGTATATCTATGTATTGGAAGAAATTCATATTATCACGCATAAGTTTACTTTACGTATGAAGTAGTTTTGTTATGTGAGTATGAATTTTATTTATATAAAGAAATGTATCCTTGTTATTATGAGGATGGTATGCATTATGGCTTATATGGCTATTTCTTCTCTTTCTCTACATAGCCATGTATATATTTGTCGTAATCATTGCTACTTGCTAGAAATGTTCTCTTGCACTTGTATTTCTAACTTGGTTTTATAGCAAAATATCGTAAGATCGATCCCTTGGTGCCCCAAACGAGGGGGAGTCTTGGCATCGTCGAATTCTTTCTCACTATATCTCGACGATTAACCTTTTTGGATTCGAAAAAAGGGGAGAAATGGATTAAAACTCATTAATAACTTGAATTTTTTTATTTAAAATGAGTTTTTGTCATCATAAAAAATGAAGAGATTATTAATACAAATATTGCTTAAAAATGTTATTTATATTTTTCGACTCCTCTACGTTTTGAAGATGACAAACTGTAAAAACATTCAAGATAAAAATAAACGTTTACATGTTATTAATTGTAAACTTCCATTTCAACATAAATCACTTAAGGTATGGATAAACAAATCATTAAGCTTAATTAGTGATCAAGAAAATAATTTTTCTTATTAATCCATCACATTTCTACAAAACTAAATTTTTACATAATTACATAAAATAAGTTTTGTTATATAAAAATAATGTTTTATTTTAAAACCTAAATTTAAAATTCAAATTTTCCCTCCAAAACCGAATATAACTCACCAGGATAAACCTTCCCCACAAAAGGGCAAAAATTGGAGCGTCAGTCTAGGGGCGGCCCCCTAAGTGGCTAGACGGCCCCCATATATATCTCGGACCGCCGAGACCGCCACCAACTGACCGTTAGGGATTCCTGGCTATAAATACTGCATTATTCTTAGCAGAAAAACAGACCTCTTTGCACGATTTATTCAGTCTTTTTTTCTCTCTCTAAACCTTCTTTCTCTCACTAAATATCTTGATCACTAACATAGTTTAATCTTGTTTCAAGTGATAAAATCTCATCTTCTATCTTCTTTCTTCTTCTATCAAGTGCAAGAGAAGAACACTTGATGAGGTGTTATTTTATACACTTTTTCGGGGTCGTTTAACCCCCTAAATCGTGCATTTATGCCTAAAATAGGTACTTAATTGTTCCTTTTCAGGTATTTCTCATTTGGAAGGCATTTGGAAGAATTACACGTGACTTGGGCTCATTTGGAGAAGAAACAGACAAGACTACGGACCTACACCAACATTGATCAAGAATTTCTTCCTATAGGGCGTATAGATGGATGTCACAAATACAACTGACGCCGCACCACATGATGCAAGATGGCGTCACAAGAATTCCCACTACGAGAGTGTAGAAGCAATACGACCCAGCCCATTATCTAGAATATTCTATTTCATGAAGGCGTCACGATTAAAACGCGACTCCGTCACAACATTTTTCCTATATATACAAACCCGAATTTAGGGTTTTGAGGGTGTAACTTTAGAGTAAAAAGATGGTACGAACCCTAGTTCATTTAGCAGCTGTTAAGGACGAATTCAGGGCCTAAAAACTCTATTGTACTTCCTCCAACTCATGTTTTAATCAAGTAAGGTTTATTTAATCATTCAATATGTCTATGTGTTGTTTGATCTATTTATGCTCTTGATTTATCTTTAATATGCTTGGCTAAACCTTTTATTGTGTTTATTTATGATTGTATAAAACCTAGAATGTAGATCTTAGTGGTGTTGCTTCTTGTGATGGATGTGCATGCTAGGCTCTAGAAAACCAGATTTTGTCTGTATCACTGTTGATATGTCTAGGGAAACATGATTGTGTAGAAAGGATACCATCAGGTAACAAGTTCTTCATACTACCTTGCCCCCTAATATGGTTGATCTACTTTTAAATATATTCACTGCACTTGTGCCGCCTCCTAGGGGCCATGTAATAGTCTTCATACTACCTTACGTGTGTGTTGCTCTAGCGGGGAATACTAAGTAGATAGCGGGTTCGTGTAATTCGTTCATGAATTATGAAATAGTTACACAGATCATCACAAGGGTGACAAGGCAACAACACTAGGAGAAGCAATCTAGGGAGTAATACATGATTAAATAAACATAGTCTTTTATTATATTGTTATCATCAATTAGCGTAGATTTATATTTAGTTTAATAGCCAAAACCAACCAATCTCTCCAATTATATGATTTACCTGCTTTTCATAAAATACAAAAATACAAAAATAATCTTTCCTCGACCTTTAGAACTCTGTTAGACCGTGATCAAGCCTTCCCAACCTATTCCCTGAGTGAACGATAACAACCCCCCGAGTCTTGCCTATACTACTATTACAACGATCAGGTGCTCTGCCTGGGGAGTTGTAAAACTTCTTGTAGAAGTCCTACGACGACCACATCAACACTCGTATTCGCCAAGTAACAAAGTGTTATAGATTAGTGATTTCTCCTCTTTTCTTCTAAGATTCAAAACTCTACTTTGAATATCTTGTGTGATTGTGTAAATCAGATTGTGTGTAAATACGATAGTGTAAATCTTGTGATTGGGTATTACTTATGTATGTGGTAGATTGGTTCTAGATAAGATTAGGACTCGACATTTAGCTTAGTGTCAGAAAATAACGTAAGCGACGTGTAAACGGTTTTCTCCGCCTGAAGGGAGCTTGTTGACATAGTGAAATCTCGAGTCGAATACTTGGGGAGTGGAGTAGGCGGAAAAAAGCTTCGTAGCCGATACCATTATTAAATCTTGGTGTCTTGGTTTGAACGTATCTTTCCTTTATCTCATTTATATTGCTTATGTAATGATTAACAATTAGATAGTTAATCGTATTGGTTCATATTGTTGATTGGTTGAACATATACTCCAATTTAATAATTTTAGAAGTAAGATTTTAAAACGCCAATTAACCTGTAAGCTATTTAACCCCCCTTCTAGTTTCCATAAGATATGTTGTGGAGAATGTTTTGATGTGATGTAGAGGAGCCTATGTTGGAATGTTGGGGGACAATAGTTACAAGGTATCAATGTGTAGGGAAAATAGAGTATCTGCATTGAGGATAAGATGCGGAATGTTTTAAGTGAGGCAGGTTTTGGTTTATGAAGGTCGACGAGAGAAGAATATATGAAGATGATGGTGATTAGAATGAGATCAAAGGATTGATTTGGGTTTATAATCACATTACTAATAAGAGAGAAAAGAGTGGGTAAATTATGGGATGTTTTGAGAAAGGAGTGTTTAGAGTGCATGGAGGATATAATCATTTGTTAGGTAAGAAGGGTTTGACAAATGATTAGGAGGATGTGTTGTAGGATTGTGTAGAAGTGGTGTATGGAGGAATGTGGGAGTTTGTAAAACATCTTGAATGTGTGGGAGGACATGTGAGGAATACATGTGTGAGTTTGTAAATCAAAAATAAGTGTGAAGGTAAGAAAAACTCAAAGTATGATTAACCTCCAAATACCACAAACTCATTAGTCACTTGGACTTAATCCATGATAATCAATAATAAATTTGATTACTAATCATCTTGATGAAAACAAGCTAAGTGCTTTGCATATCAATTAAAGCATATCTCATAACAGGAAAGGATGCGTTTACGCAAAGTGACATTTGACTTAGTTTGACCAATAAGGGAGTAAAACATGTTACGTGATTAGGAACAACGTAATCCGGATTAAGGTCAAATGAATACTTTCCTTTGATGGTATGTTTAAAGTGAGTTCATACTAGGTTTAGAAGGAAGTTTCGGCCTTGGCTAAAGGCATTTGATAAAAAAATTGAGTTGACGTTTTGTTGAAAAATAGGAGGAAAGCCGACAAAACAAAATTCGTAAAAATAGATACCGCGAGTGGCGCGATCGCCACACACTGACGCATGCCTAGCGTGCTAGTTTCACAAAATCCATTATACAGATTTGGCTACCATTTATTATATTACGTTTTGTGAACATTTATTTGTCATCGTTAAAACATAAAGGAGATCCTAGTCAATGTTGCACCAATATGAAGGTTGATTCTCAGGCGTATCTTGGGGTGTTGTGTTTATGTTTGTTAGAAAGGTATTGATTTGATGTTGGTTTGTTTTTCATGGTTATGTGGTTTGCATGTGTGGTTTATGTGTTTGACGAGGTTTAGTGTATGCTTTAGGTGATGTGTATCATGTTTTATGTGCCTTTATGATGTTTATGGACTGTCACTTGGTTTGTTAGCGTGATTATACCTTTTTGATGTTTCAGAAGTTTTAGTTTTAGATTGTGTTATTGTTGTGTAACATGTTTTATGTGCCTTTATGATGTTTATGGACTGTCACTTGGTTTGTTACTGTGATTATACCTTTGGTAGATACTATGTATCATGTTTTATGTGTTATTCGCGTTTTCTTTTTGTTGTTGTTGGTTCTTTTGGGTGTTTTTTATACGTGATGACCTTCAGTGATAGTTGAAGTGCTACAGGTTTAGGATTTTGATCGGGTGGTTTTGTTGATACTTGAAGTGCATGCTTGATTCTTGGTGTTTTTTTGGGGTTTTTTATGGGTTGATCCTTATGCGTAACTTTGGGTATTGTGTTTATTATGTCTTCCATCTTACATACTTCTACTACACCAACTTAGTTGTTGATGTTTTGATCCTTTTCCTTGCGTCTTTTTATTTCTTATATGTTGGGTTGTTGTTTTTTGGTTTCTTATTTGTTACAGTGGTTGCATCCGTCTTTTTTAGGGTTTTTGTATCGTCTTTTATGTGGTATGTGCATGTTCATCTCTGTTGTTGCTGCGATGATCTATGATGTTTACGACTCTCTTTGTTGGTTGTATAACATTGGTTATTGTGGTTGTTGGTGTGTGCGTGTTTGTGTGGTCTAGTATGTTGAGGTTTTAATCTTTTGTTATTGGTTAAGGTTCCTTTGGCAGTGTGTCTTGGGCATATGTTTTAGTTGCCGCATTCCTGGGTTTTCCGAGCTCTGTTGGTTTGGTTTGGATTGATGTAGCAACAAAGAAATGGTTGCTTTCATACTTACCTATATTACATGTCACTCGTTTTCTTATGTTTAGCTAATGATACCATCTGCACCGGTTTGTATGACTATGATGTTATACTGTGTCAGTCAAATCATATTTTGGAACACTCGATGTTGATTGTGTGTTAGTGGCTGGTATAATTTATACTCGGCCTTAAACTCTATGGCTGTGATGATTACTTTTTGAATTTTCTTTAAACAATGTGTTGTTGATCGGTTCCCATGTCTCTGGTAAGACGACCACTATGGTTTGTGGTTGCCGCCACGGATGATGTTCGGTCGTTGAGATATTATTTGTCGGCTTATGTTGCGGTTCCCGATACAATTGTAATGCCCGCTGTTGTCTTTGTTGCGATATGATTATATTCACAAATCCTTTAGACAAGGTGCTCTTTAATCATTTCTATCAATTTTTGGTTGGTGGCCCCGTGGTTGCGGTTTCCCGAGTCATGACGATTTCATGTTTCACTTTTATGTATGCATATCTGAGGCCATGGTTTTGGGCCGTACTCTTTTGTTGCAAATGAAAATCTCCAAATATGGTCTCGGGTTCACCCATGTTAGAAAAGTCGAAAAACGATTGTAATCAAATGTGGCGCTGCCGCGCTCATGATGTTTGGGCGAGCGAGCATGGGTATTTGGTGGTTCAAGCCAACGCAGATCATTGTTTTGAGAAACCGAAAAATTTTTAGATATTAGACCTTAGGTGTCCTCTTTAATCTTTTGTTTTGTATTTTACTACTGCGCTGACATTTCTCCTCGCTGAAGCTAAGATTGGCAAGTGGTCATTGTGATTCCAGGTAATGCCTTAGAATAATTCACTTTTTCTCTCTCTTTGACTATTCCCTGGGCTGAATGATTTGATTCCGAATGTTTTGGAGGTTGAGCGTACTTACGAATGGGATTGTGCATTCTTTAATGTTTATGATATTAATTTAATATTTTATACTTGCATCACCGTCGGTGTGCGAAGAATCGGATAAATAGATTTGTGGTTGTATATGTGGAATGCGTGGTGGTCTTTGTTGCACCCGTACTATCCTCGAGTGCAACTTCTAATACATTTCTCCCATTCTTTTCACACTGACAACAACGTCAGCAATGGTACAAGTTCCGTGAACACTCAGACGTACAATTTTGCAGGTTATTTTTCACTCGCGTCGCCTTTCTTGTGTGTTTGATCTTGCTGGGACTCGCGAGTGTCGATGTTCTATTTGGTTTGCCTTGAACTACTTGGTTTCTGAGAGAGGTCTGAATGTTTCTGATTTTTGTTGCCTACTTTCCAGATTGTCATTCATTTTTTTTCGTGGCTCCCTAATATTTTTCCGTGTTGTCTGTAGGTGTAAAGTCGCATGGCGTTTTTTAAATGATTAGCCGACAATGATGAACTGTTTGTTCTAATGAACACCTTATGTTCAAATGATCAGGCAGCGGCGATGACTGTTAACAAAAATTCGTGTTGTTTTTATGTTTCCTGATCGCTTGAACACAGAGGTGATCCTTTGAAAGTATCATCGCATGCTCGATAAACTGTTTCCCAATTGAAATCAACAAACAAAAACATAGACCTTTCTCGCGTGCTTTGAGGATTTATATAATACGCTTTAACCGCACTCTGGTCGGCTCGATAATATGTGTGTCTGTGGTATCCGATTTCAGGCGATGATGGCATCCATTATTGGTAGCGCCGTAATAGAGTGGGCTGGCAACGACGGCGCATCAATCGCATACGCATAGTTTCAGCCGTGTTGGACACCCAGATACGTTGTAGTTTGTCTTGGTCTGAGCCTTGGCCCTTGATGCTATATACATACTGCTTGGGTTGTAACACCCCCAAAAACATGTCGCAGCGGAATATAGTCCAGGAGCGTAACTTCATAAACGACCAGCACAATATCCAAGAGAACGACCTCTAAATGTGTCGTTTGAAAAGTAATCTCACTGATTTTCTTGAAATTGATATAACATTTGTCCCATAATTGCATCACAATGAAAAGCTTGAAAGCAATACAATGAGATTTAATCATTTGTATGTAAGTAGAAATCCATGAATGAAATCTTGTCAAATTTAGACTCCAATGCATATCAAGTAAGCCAAGCATCTAATTCACCTGAGAAAAATATGCTTAAAAGGGTCAACATAAAGTTGGTGAGTTCATAGATTTTATAAGTACAAATGTTGGATTAAATATTTGTAAAGCGTGTATGACCATTTCAATCCTTATAATAGTCACAAAAAATGTATGCATGATTATTGGAATCAAAGATGAGTATGACTATTGTATCCCATACAATCATCACAAAAGTTGAGTATAGTTGGAACAAAGCGTTTGTAAAGTATTCATGACCATTGTGTCCAATGACATAGTCCCACAATGTGGTGATTAACGATGCACCCCTAAGTTCAAGAACCTACTAGACTTATATGTATGCTACTTTATTCAAGCACAGTAAGTTCATGAGTATGTAGTTTGTTGGCACCTGTAGACACCCAAGCCAATCTTCCCTGCCAAGGTATAGAACGTTCCGTATTGTCCAGTGATAGCTAATCACCCGAACGGGGATTATCAATCCCAAATAGATCTATTTTATAACATTCACGCTTACCCTTCGAGTAATTTACAGTTCATGCAACTTAAGCTAATCCGTAATCATTAAAAGTAAGTATATTGTACGTCCATAAGTAAAAACGAGTATTGTATCTCACCGTAAGATATGCAAATGAGTGTATATCAAAGCTGTAACGAGTTTGTAAGTACGTTGTGTAAACAAGAATGTAAACGAGTATGTAACCAAGTTACGAAATCAAGTGTGCCATCACGTATGAATCTGTAAACAAGTTGTAACGAGCATGTATTCTCCCCCGAGATTTGTAAATGTAAATGTAAAACGAGTGAAAAGGGGGCTATAAACTCACATCGATGTTGTAGAACGATTGGCAGGAATGCACATATTAAGCATAACAGAACGGAAACTGGAACTGCTCGACTAAGAAATTGCGGTTTATCTTAACGGCTATGTCCCACTAGCTTAGGATAATGTATTTGGGTTTCTTCGATGGATGATTACATCAACGCGACATGTTGATAAAAGATTTAGATTCCAAGTTGTAGTAGTTTGGTGGTTGGTTAAATAAAGTAATTCGAAATACAAACGCAAAGTATGTAATATATTCCGTATATATTACATATAAAAAATGAACAAGTATATAATTCGTATGGTGAATTATATAACAAAGTCAAACAATCAAATAAATAATCGAGATATATAATACTTTACCAGTATTATATAAGAAATATGAGAAAAATTATTAAAACAAAATATTTCGACACGTGTTCGGAAATCACCAATTTAATTAATAGAGCGATCTTGCATAAAAGTAAACGTGCGTTTTAAAGTTTCGGATTAAGTAAACGATGTTTTTAAAGTTTTCGCAGAAGTTATGTTTTTATCTTCTAATCGGGAATTATAAAATAATATTTTATAATTTAGTATTTCGTTTCCTTGACGGGTTGTAGCTAAAATAGTTGTCTCATTTGTAAAAGTATAGTTTCGTTTGTTTGTCGGGTTATTGTATAATAACGAATTAATAATCTTAAAACTATATAACTTCGTCCTTTTATCGGGTTTCTAAAATAATAGAAATTATAGTGAAAATTACTAAGTATAGAAATTTATAGAAACTTCGGCATGACCTATTCGTTTATAAGACGTTTCCCATTTTTACCAAACTTAATGTTTTCCCCTTTTCAATCAATCCGTGTTGCAAAATATCTCAATATATATCTAAATGAACTTAAACAAATCAAAAACAAGTATAACCAAACACCCTAGATGGGCTGTAAAACACAAATCCAAACGCCCCTGTTGGCTGTGTAAAACGCAAAAACAAACAGTCCCTTACGGGCTGTTAACAGCAAAACCAAACACCCCTACTGCTGTAAATCGCAGTTCCAAACGCACCCTAAAGGCTTCAACACACAAAAACAAAAATAATGTATTACATTTATTTAACCAATACCACCATTGGATTCGGTTTTAATATATATGAAATCTTGATATATATTTATTAGTCAATTTTTATAAATCAAACACCAACACCTAATAGCTTCTGTTAAACCAAACGCACCCTTTCGGTGCTTCCATAAAACCCAACGCACCCTTGGTGCTGTTAATAACAACCAAACGCACCCTATGGTAGTGAACCCAGATCCAAACGCACCCTTTGGTGCTGTTTTAAAAACCAAACGCACCCTATGGTGGTGGCTGCAACCCAAACGCACCCCTAGGGGTGGTTGTACATCGAACCAACACACCTTTGTGGGTCGTTGCAAACCAAACGCACCCTTATCGTGGTGGAGATGGTGGAGGTGGTGGCGTTGTGACAAGGTGGAGATGGTGCGCGGCTAGGATGGCCAGAGATGGTGGCGTCGACTGTGTGGTGATGATGTTGTTGGTGGATCGGTGGTGGAGATGTGGTAGTGCTCGGTTGGATGATGGAGAGAGTGGTGATGAGACGTGATTGTTGGTGGCAGTCGGATGTGGTGAGCGCTGGCCGAAAATCACCGGAGTCGGCGCCGAAAGATGAGAGAGATGGAAGCTATGTTTAAATGAGTTAACCTAATTGGTTATAATTATATTTATGAAAGTTATATAAAAAATTGTAAATTGTATAATACTTGAGGGGTGATGCTGAAAATATACTACAATGACCAAAAGTGTAATTTTGTAGAATAATGGTTCCGGACTCGTTTGGGCTAGTTAACGGATGATTCAAAACACGAAAATTGCGCCGTTGAGTTCGAAATGATTTTTCCCATGAAATTGAGTATTCACAGATCACTATTATTTGTAAAGAATAAAAAATGTTTTAATAAACTTTATTTAAAATGTTTATTATTTATTTGCGTATCACGAATAAACTTTATCCGTAAAATAAACTTTAACTTAAATCTTCGCGTTTTTAATAAACGTTGTTGAAATAAAATGTTAAATAATTTATTAATATTTTTATTAAATAAATTGTGATAATTAAATATAAATTTAATTATTTTGTGTCGGTACGCGTTGTGTGCGGTTTTTAAAATTTTGCGAGGGTATTTTAGTCATTTTCTGCTTGTTTTTGGGTCTCGGGTAAAATTGAAAAGTTGTCCGGAATGTCAATTTATGACAAACGCTAGTATACCCCATAATTAATAACTCATTTTGGCGGGTCGTTTTTGATAAGTCAACTTAGGAATAACATCTAACTCCTCGTTTTCAAGTCAAATAAATTTAAAAAACAAATTCGTAAATGAGATATATGTAATAACAATTATGAT
Source organism: Tanacetum coccineum (assembly GCA_026074375.1). NCBI lineage: Eukaryota > Viridiplantae > Streptophyta > Magnoliopsida > Asterales > Asteraceae > Tanacetum > Tanacetum coccineum. Next base: position 4,426 of record BQNB010077164.1, on the reverse strand, counting down.
TTATTATTTAACGATGTTCTGAAAAATTACTGGTTACGTGGTAATCGCTTTTATGTGACAATTAAAGGCCAAAACTTAAAAAGTCAAGTCGGACCCAAAAGGTCAAAGGGTAAAATAGTCATTTAAAGTTCTGAAAATGCTGGTTGTTACAGTACCTACCCCTTAAAGGAATCCCGTCTCGGGATTCGATTCTTGTTAACCTACTGTGTGACCAAGAAAAGATTTAAGATTTAATAACCAGTTTTTTTAAACATGGCGTTGATAACTTTAGTCAGCAGAATTATATGTTTCAACATTTCTCAATATACCAAAAATTTTGGCTAGGTTTAACCAGGATATTTAATCCATCAAAATAGATATCTAAAAAAATATCATTACATGTCTTATGACTGATATAAATGCGTTATAAAGAAAGTCTCTTAATAGTGAAAGCATCGAAAGAGAAAGTGTAGTCGCGTGAGTATGTCTGTATAAAGTTTTAAATGTTCAAGGACGGAGTCTCGTTTCTGATGTCTGTAATGTTCGATGATTAATAACGGACGAGGCTAATGGATGTAAATATTCAACTTACTTGGCAGTACCAGGATGTATCGCGACCTAAATTGTTGTACTATTGGTCTGTAATGAATAAACCAACCGAATACTATATTTACATATGCTTATCTTGTTTAAGGGGGGTTGCATTACCTGGTGGATAAAGTTGTACGAGCTGGGATCGCTCAAGGACCCAATCAACAACAACAATAACTATAACAAACGGTGATGAGATGTGGAGAGTGAGGACATTTCGAGAAACAATATCCCCATAACAAAGGTAAACAAATAGGAGGAGCTCGCGGGAGAGCTTACGTGATAGGTGATGAAATATTATACTCTGTCGTTAGTTTGAGGATGAATCAAATCCATTAGCTCAAGAGTGTACAAGTCGGTTAGCTCCACAAACAGTTCATGATCGTAAAGATTTGTAACGGCAAAAGTAATAACTTAAGAATGAGATAAGGTAGTTCCAAGTGAGGCCTTAAGATTCTGCTGAGTGGTAAGGCACGATTGTGTTTCTAGACCTTTTTAACGGATTCCGGTGATTGTCGGGTTCGAGTTCATACTCGTGTCATATTGGATACCATTAAGCCCACTTATTTTGTAATTCATTATTTCCATAAAGAAGCGTCCCAATTTATGTAAATAATGAATTGATAAACTTATGGTTCGGTGATTTACAATTTATTTATTTAAATGAAGAGGCGTCCCAATCATTTCAAATAAAGAGATTATAAATCATCCTACTTAATAATTTCCGATGCAATACGCGTACTCACATAACCTTCAAGGTGGTGGATGACATATCGACGCAGGTGCTCTAATGAGTATGGGACGAGTGTTTTAAAACTCGTCTTCGGAAGACTAGGAGTAAAACTATCGGGGAGATCGAATAGTGTTCAAAATAGTTGATGAACAAGGTTATAGGTAAATAAGAAAAAGGTCTTATGAACGAGTCAGCATAGACAATATCCATATCAATACCTCCTTAACAAGTCCCCGCCCAACAAACCTTTTGTAATACTTAGATTCATACATAACTCCATGTAAACAAATTGTGACGGGTTTTGTTAACGTAGCAATTATCATATCAATCCTTATATTACAAGTCCCGCCCATACAAGACTTGTAATACTTAGATTCATACATAATCACATGTAAACAAAATTATGATGGTTCTCGTGTAATACGATATTGTATAAAGTTATGAAAAAAATAATTTTTAGAGACCATTGTTTAACTTACAATATCTGAGAACGAAGTGAGACCATTGTGCAACTCACAATGTCCAAAGAGATGTTCTAGTATTTATATAAATAACTCTTATATAAATAAATGTAGATTATATATGTTTGTTTGTGAGAGGGAATTGTGTTTGTTTAAGATTTGAATTCAATCCAAGGGAGGAGAGGATAATGAGGTAACTTAGACTGATGAGGTGGCTTGATCAAGGGTGGAAGAGAAAGTGTGTTTGTTGTGTTTGTTTGAAATCAATCCAAGGGTGGAGAAAAGAATGAGGTATATTGGATTGATAAATTGGCTTGATTGTAACACCCCCAAAAATGTGTCCCAGCGGAAATATGTCCGGGGGCGTTACTTCATAATACAACAGCACAAGATACAAGAGAACGACCTCTAAATGTGTCGTCTGAAAAGTAATCTCGTTGATTTTCTTGAAATTGATATAACATTTGTCCCATAATTGCATCACAATGAAAAGCTTGAAAGCAATACAACGAGATTTGATCATTTGTATGTAAGTAGAAATCCATGAGTGAAATCCTGTCAATTTAGACTCCAATGCACATCAAGTAAGCCAAGCATCTAATTCACCTGAGAAAAACATGCTAAAAAGTGTCAACAAAAAGTTGGTGAGTTCATAGATTTTTATAAGTATGAATGTAAATTCAAATGAATGTATTTGCCTAATGTATCATCACAGTACCATGTAAAATGTTTAGTGACTACTGTCTCACTACAGTATCATAAAATGTTTAAGCAAAAATACTGAATCAAAGATTTGTAAAGTATGACTGACTATTCCAACCCTTAAATAGTCAAAAAAATGTATGTACTTATGTTTAAATCCAAGATTTGAAATGTATGCATGACCATTGTATCCAATACAATAGTCACCATATGTGATTACGATTACACACCTAAGTCATGAACTGAGCGCTTTGACTTTACGTAATGCCAAATCTTTTCATGCACTGTTAATGTATCCCAATGAATGTCAATCCATTTTAGACAATCAAAGTAAATGTTCATGCAAGACTCAAGACAAACAAGCATTAAAGTTCAAAGATCAAAGTCACAAGAGAGATCTCAATGATCATCCTTTAGGGGGAGATTGTTACGAATAAGAAAATGATGATCATTAATGCAATCAAAGAGAGATCTCAATGATCGTCCCTTGGGGGAAGATTGTTAGGAATGATAAAAAGTGACGATCTTATTGAGATCGAGTCTTGTAATAATTAGAAAAATAATATTGTGTAATAGGTTAGATGAAAGGTTCGTGACTAAAATAAGTCACGAAACCTGGCTAAATAGCCAAAGTCTAAAAGACAAGAGCACCTTGCTCATACTTGTAAAATGGGTATAAATACCCCACCACCTCCTCATTAGTGAGGTGTGTCTTCTAATCTCATTCTAATCATTTTCTCTAATCCTCCTCCTCCCTCTTTCTCTCTCTACTTTCTACTTTCTCTCTCTAGAATAAACACTCTATTGCTTATTGATCCTGAATTCAAGACCTCACAAGTGGTATCAGAGCTGCAGGAGCGATTTAGTGTTGTTTAGGAGAGCTTATTCGGACAGCTTATTTCGTCAGCTTATTCCAGCAGCTTATTTCGAGCTTATTTTGGTCTTATATGAGCTTATTCGGTCTGGTTTATCTGCTGTGCTTATTCTGACTTTTTCGTGTGCTTATTCTGTTTTTCAGCTTATTTTTCGTGTGCTTATTGAGTCAAACTGCTTAAAAATGTGCTTATTCAGTTTTTAGAGCTTATTTGTACTTATTTTGCTAATCTTGGTTTTATCAAGATTGAATACTTACGGTTTTATCGTAAGTGACGTGGCAAAATCAGTATAAATTTTGCTTATTTGTGCTTATTTTGATATTCAGCAGATTTTTAAGTCTAAATTCAGTAAAAGTGGTTACAATTCTCAAAATCGGAAGTTTGACTGGTCAAACTCGGAAGAAGCTGTTTTATATACCAAAATCGGATCTATAACTGCTTTTATCGAATTTTGACTTTTAAAGTCGGAAGTTTGACTTTTGGTCAAACTGATCAACATCATAGATCTGTGTTTGGTAAACATATTTTGAATAACGCGTTTTTAGATCTGACAATTTCAGAAACAAATCCTACACTCAATCGAGTATCAAAATCACAAGAACAATAACAAATTCTACGCGTTTTTAGGTTTATTTTGAATCACAAGAACGAAAATCGAAAATATCAATTGATCTCAGATTTATCACTCGAGTAACAAAAACAGTTTTCTAATTCTACACTCAATCAAGTTGATCATCATAGCTCGGTGTTACATCTTAACACGTTTTTTAAAACGCGTTTTGGGACTATAGGAAAGTTGTGCGTACAAGATACGTTTTCGGTCTTAAAAAGCTTATAATAAATTGAAATTGATCATTTACGGGTTTATCGTAATCTTGATTCATTGTCAATTGATATTTTTGTGAAAACTATGATATCTGTGAAAATTTTGGCTTGTGTGTGATTTGATTTGTGTGATATTTGTGATTGAATTTTTGGTTTGTGTTGAAAATTTCTTGGGTTCGTCGTGATAAATAGGGAAAATGGGATCAAACGAGGAAATAAAACGCTTAGCTTAGGAAGCTGAAAAACAAAAATTATTTGCT
>BQNB010077163.1:0-30928 GCA_026074375.1 Tanacetum coccineum | reverse complement strand
GCTTCGGCAACTAGATCAGGCGGCTAATCTTAGTACTTATACTACCAAGCCTTCGCGACGTTTCAATTTATGATTACGATGATTACGAGGAGAGTACTATTCCTTTGAATGAAATTGTTTCTCAAATACATCCGTCTATTGCAATCACAACCGTCTTACCGACTATTGAGCTCGAGGACTCTCTCATAATGGGGGACAAGCATCTTAGCACTATTCCTGAAAAGGAATCGGGCGAAGTAATAAAGTCTAGTGTTGAGGACTTTGTTCCAATCCTAAGTGAGTCTGAGGATACATCCAGGAGTAATAGTGATTGTGATTTACCTTCGTGTAATGATTTCTCTCCCATTAACGTTTCTGAGGAAAAATCCGTGACTTTTTCTAACCCTCTCTTCGATTCAAATGAAGATTTTACCGCTTGTGATGATGAGCCACTATCCGATGAGGACGTTCTGGAAGATAATGTAAAAATTTACTCGAACCCTCTTTTCGAATTCAATGACGATTATATCTCTAGTGACATAAATCCTCTTTTTGATGAGGTGTTAGAGGACATCGAGAGTAACGAATCTTATGTTTCTAACCTTGATGAGCTGGCTTTGCTTGTTACACCTTTTTCCGATGCTAATACGAATGAGTGTTTCGACCCTGGAGGCAATATTGATGAGATCGATGCTTTTCTAGATATTGATGTTTCTACGGATATTGAGGACGATTATTGCGACTCGGAGGGAGACATTATCTATCTTGAGAGTTTGCTTATTAAAGACACTACCCCTAATCTCCCTCCTAAAGAATTTTTAGATTATGACCCAAGAAGCTTAAAGAATGAACCTGATAATGATGATTAGATGACCGAGGACAAAGTTTTTGATCCCGAGATTCATGAGAAAAAAATTTCTCCAACATATGAGAGCTTACCCTTTAAGGATCGCCATTATCTTTCCCTCACATATGTTATCCGAATTTTTCTTCCTTATTTCATCTATTTGGTGGAATTTACTTTTCCTCTCTCCTTAGGGAGTGAGGATACTATTTTTGACCCTGGCATCTCCGCTTTTCATTTTTCTTCTCTAGAACCGGCTTATCTTAAGCTATCTATGCCACTTATACAATATTAGTCCCTGCGTGTAGCAGTTGGCCTATAGCTAGTCCAATTCACGTGTAAGACGTCAGCTTCACTAAAATAGTGAGGCTAACAATCTCCTTCCAAGATGGCATCACACGTGAATTGGTTACAATGTTTCCTACAAGCAAAAATAAAGTAAAATGATAAGACTAAAGTCTAACATTCCTTGAGATTGTCTTCAAAGTCCTCGATCTACTTGAATGCTCTACCTTTATTTCTTCAGTTTGTAGATGAACACTCTGTAGTATACTGCTGAAGATGACTTAGAAGTTTTCTCTACCGATGATCTCGGCTTGAATTGATTTATGCTCATAACTTCCTAACAGGTCCCTTCAAGCGTCTTTCTTCATACAAATCTGGTCATTGTGAAGTTCTGAATCAGCTGCATGTCTTGAAAAAACTTCAGTTTCCTGCACTTCTGGTCATGTCGAAGTTTCCTGAATTTGCTTCTCATTTGTCATCCTTGAAATTCTCTAATCTGAATACTTCGGCTTTGATGTGAATTATGCTTCGAACTTCTTGTGCAGTAACTAGTTGAGTTTTTACTCCTTCTCAACTAGTAGGCTTTTTTTTTCATCTCCCTCCCAAACAGACATCCCTGAGACTGATTAGAATTAATACACTCGTCTTGAGTCATACAACCTCCTCCGGCTTGGCTCAAAAACCTTCTCATTTAGTATAATCTGTAAGAAGGGAATGATATCAACATCCACTCACTTAGGAATCATTCCAATCTTGAAGTACATACTTTATCCCTTTACCGGAGTAGAAACCGTAGCACCAAAGTCAATTAAGCCGCAAAAGCACTTTTCTCCCACTAGGAAAGTGCCGATATGAATTGCTACACAAAGTCAACTAAGTCCCGATGTACGCCAATTTGGTCCTCTATGTAGTCTAAACAGTAACATCAAAGTTAATTAAGTCCCGGATGTACCCATTTAAATTGTTTCACCAAAGTCAACTAAGTCCCGAGTGAAAGCAAGTTATCCCGCTGCATAGTTAAAACTGTAGCATCAAAACGGTAACATAAAAAATATCAACTAAGTACCGATTACACATTTTTATCCTCTAGGATGATGACAATTTGAGGAATCATCCTATACATGTGTACATCATATGCCAACTGGAACTACTTAGCTTCATAGCCCGTGATTGCATAAGCAATACTTTGTAACAAGTTGAGGTATCCAATCGTGGTTTAAAAAGAATTCTTGAAAGGACCGTGGGCGAAAACCGTGCCTCTTGGTCGGACAAACTGGATGACGCTCTCTGGGCCTTCCGTACAGCTTACAAAACACCCATCGGGTGCACTCCGTACAAGCTTGTATATGGAAAGGCATGTCATCTACCGGTTGAGTTGGAGCACAAAGCTTACTGGGCCCTTAAGCATACAAACTTTGATATCAAAACCGCGGGTGATCACAGAAAAGTTCAGCTCAACGAACTTAATGAACTTCGTGATCATGCCTATGAAAACTCTTTGATCTATAAAGAGAAAACAAAGAGAATCCATGACTCCAAGATCAAAAATCGCGTTTTCAACGTCGGTGATCGAGTCCTCCTCTTTAACTCTAGATTAAAGATTTTCTCAGGCAAGCTTAAGACCCGCTGGAGTGGACCATTCACTGTAACCCAAGTTTTTCCATATGGCACTGTCGAGTTATCCCAAAACTCCGGGCCAAATTTCAAAGTGAATGGTCATCGTTTGAAGCACTACTTTGGAGGGGACGTACCACAATTGGTTGTCCCGGATCTCCAAACCTTCCCCAAGGACCAATAAATTCGGGGAATCGGGTCAAGCGTAGCGACCTTAAACAAGCGCTTCGTGGGAGGCACCCCATGCTTATCAGTAGTAGTATGTAGTAATAAATAAGTGTTTTCTTGATGTGTGAGGAGGCTCGCCTCTTCCATTACCCGTGTTTCGTGTTTGTGTTGTTATTTGTCCAGGAATTCCCGGATGGTGAAGACTCTCGTGCTCTCAGTTTTGTCTTTCATTCACAAGAGTTTCACATCCTCAGCTTCATTTTGGGAATCCAGTATCCAAATCTAATCGACTAACGTTTTATCTTTTGGCACACTTAATAAACGGCCTTAGATTTACGTAGGTACCCCTTTGAAACATCGAGGACGATGTTTAGTTCTAGTATGGGGGGATCTTCGATTTGATTTTTGCCTGCAGTCGTTGTTGTCACGTAATCCCGTTTTTACCACCAAAATTTCAAAAAAAATGAAAAAATTTAAAAAAATTTCAAAAATAAAATAAGTGTTTTGTCACAGTTTTGACTTTCCTAATGGGTAGAATGAGAATAAATTTTGACTCGATCGGGCGTGTTGAGCCCTAGCTTTGTTCCTTAACCATTTAATAAACGAAAGTTTATTAGGCTAAGCATTCGCGGATCCTTTTATTAGGGATTTTAAATTTGCGAAGAACGAAAAATGATAGTGTTATTTACAAGTAGGATGCTAAACAAGGATTATTTGGAAATCTTAAAAGCTTATAAGTGTAACTTGTCGCTTTTTCTCCCGGAAGCTCTTAACCTGACTAATAAACGTGCTCAATTTTGCTTTAACTTTAAACCGACATTTTCTAAAAAGAAGCTCTTTCGGAAACGAAAATATTCATCTTAGTTCAGCTTTATACTTGAGTTTCCTAAACGAAATTTTCTCTATTACGAAAAATATGTTGCAAAAAAAATGAATGAAAAAATAAATAAAATAAACTGTGGGCTGATAAAGGTTTACTGCATCTTGCCGGCTCACAACCGATGTTGCAGTCTTCAAAACAAGGCCCATAGTGAGATAATAAATCTGTAGGTGTTATCAAATAAAAGCCGTCGTCAGACTAAGTCACTACATCTTGTCGGAGGCGTGGCCGATGTTGTAGTCATGTAAATGATGACGGTAGTATAGTATATAGCAATAAATGAAAATTTAATGGTTAAGATTTCTTTTTCTAAAACTCAAGTATAATTTTGAACCAAGAATAACTTGCTTTAAGACTTCAAAAGTTGTTGGCTGCCGTCGGTAGATTATTTCGATTAAGTATTCTCCGTGGGGTGTCAAAAACTTGGGCACTTAGCTGATGAGGCTGGGACGTTCCGAGAAGAAAGGTCGCTACATGGAATAATCGCACCAATGAGATCATTAAATTTTTGATGTTTGCGTGCTTTGAGTAGTATTGTTTATTTAGCGGTAAATCTAAGAAATTCGGCCTAAAAGGGTGGAGTATCCCGCTATTACATTGCGAACATTCTCCTGTGGGGTCTCAACCTGATAACCTAAGCCGAACTCGGCTGGGATCTATCGAGAATGTGTTGGTTGGTGGGTGACCTAATCTTTTCCCCAGAATTCTTCAAAAATATCGTTATACACATAAACTATACTACTTTCTAAAATTGTCGATCTAAATTTAACTTAAAATTAAGCACAATCACTCTAATTGAATAATTGTTTACGGGACAAAAGTTGACAAGTCATAGTTAATAACAAATGTTAAGCATCTTTACTTGTACTTAACGTGATTTCGTTTTAAACGCTAGTTTGGGACTAGTGAAAAATCGGGGACGATGAATTTATCCATTCGGACATCCGTAGATTATTCTATGGGCGCTTCTCATTCTATGATCCCAGTGTTGATAAAATAAAGGAAGTCAAACAGGTAGTCAAGAAAAGAAAAAGGAAAATCCAAAAATATTAGGGATATTTAGTGTACATATAAAAAAATGGTGAAAACGGGACTTGTCAAAGCTTTTGATTCTTTAGTTCCTCTTGACGAACACCTTAAGCTACTTTCGATGGGGTGGGGGGGGTGTTTTTAATTATGTCGAGTGGATTGAGATTCTTGGGTTTCTTAAGTGTTTACTTCGTAACATTGCATGAGGACACGGCAATATCTTAGTATGGGAGATTTAATATGTGCTTAATTACACATATTTTATATCCAATAAAACGAGCCTTAATGACCAAAAACAGACAAAAACTGCCAAATATATGTTTGTTTTGCAATTGTATTATGCAGGAAACGGATATCACACAAAAAGACGAAAAAACAAAGCCAAAAATGACAAAACTGAGCACGGAATGGAAAAGTGTGAAAAGACGAAGCCAAATCGAAGCCAAAAAGTCAACCAAGTCAAAAGTCAACCCCGTGGAAGTCAAAGTCAACCCCGAGAAGATAAGTCAAAAGAAAATTAACTTGAGGGACTAAATTTGCCAATTCCCAAAGTTATTTTACAAAGGATTTAAGATAGGGACTGAATTTGCCAAAGTCCCAAAGTTATATTCAAAGGCTTAATGGAAAAAATGGAAAATATAACTTTAGGGGCTGAAATTGCCAAACCCCTAAAGTTGTATCACCATAAGGACGAAACTTGCAATACTTGTTATAACATTGAGTGTTAGGATATCATTTCATCACCTCAAACACAAAAATAAGGAAAATAGATTTTAGAGAGAGAAAGTAAAAAACAAAGAAAAATGGTTACTTGTTTCACAAAAGAAAAATGAGAAGCAACACCCTCTCCACACTTGGAGAGGGCTTTAAATAGCTACAAGGATGGACTATTCTTGTAGGCTTTGTGTTGGGCCGGTTCATAGAACAAATGGGCTTGAGCCCGACAACTAGGCCCAACTAGCTTAACTAAATTCCCGTAAACTACGTTTTACTTATACAAGGCTCGGGAATATTTAATGACCATCACTTTAATAAATACATACGGCGCAACAATCTCCCCCTAAGGGTGGTCCATTCAATTATGGATTCCTTCTTGTGGACGTCTTAGTTTGGACCTTGTATTCTTAGTGAATTCCTTTTGAATTCCATTTGCATGCTTTGTGATTTCTTGGATCTTATCTTTAACTTGATATACTTTGACAAAAAATACTGATATCGAGGTCTTTGGCCTTGATTTGACCTGATACTGAGATCACTAAATCCTTTATATCCTTTGAAACTTTATGCCAGCCTTGAGATCTTGTGTCACCACCACTCAAGGCTCAAGATCGATGAAAGCTTTGCTAACAATCTCCTCAACATTTCTTTTAACATGATTAATTGTAACCACAAAATGTTCTATTAGGAAGTGCTTGTTCAATCAGAGATTGCGGAAGACTTTGATAGATAGCTTTCATCATGTATTTAATCCTTTTTGGATTGAGCATGAGGTCTTGAATCTTACGTCGTCATGGACTAGAAGCTGCTACCGTCGTCAGGAAAACCTGCAAGTATAGGTTAGAGATAAACATATATGGACGAAAGTGTCTTTGTCACTTCGTCGAATACGGTTGCAATAACCACGGTTCCCCGTTAATCAGTATAAATACTGCCTGTGATCAGGTAGAATTCAAAAGAATCTCCTTGACAGGGTTTCGCAGCTGCACTAGCCGTTCTCATTACCGGAGCGTCTCAAAGCAGACAACACGGTAAGAGTGAATCAGATAGTTACTATCTTTCTGATTGAGTCATCAATTCATTTTACTGGAACAAGTTTGATTCATATAGAATCGCACCATCGTTTCTTTCCAGTTGACACAAGTTTGATTCATATAGAATCTCGCAAGTCACCTACCAAGAGCTTGTTTGATGTTGGCTCAAGAAGGATTTCCATCTTCACTGTGAATACTAAAGAGTATCACTCTGATGTTCTGGCAATTATCACAAGGATAATGCGTAGGACTTAATGATACCAAATGTTGTATAATGATGTACAACATTTTGTATATTGGAGTTTGTGTCCTAGTGAGATTTTTGATGGATCTCGTTGGCTCTAGACTCTATAAGTGCACATATGAGTTTATTTGGTAATCGGAGGCTGGAGCGGACCGCCACCTTTCAATATCAACGATCCCGAAGAGAAAAGCCATAGAAATGTGTTGATCTCCGTGAGTAAATGAAACAAAATCTTTTGAGAGAGTCTGAGTGCTAGGAAGGTTGTGCATTGCATCACTGGGATCCATGAGACTTGTCTTTAATATCATAATCTACTTTGTGATTACCGATATATATCAATGGACCCGGTTTCTGCCTAAGGTTGTATGGAGGGCTTCTTTCTTTTCACCCTTTTATCCTTACAATTCTTTTTCATTCTTCAACCCCTTCAGTGCTTACCGAGACTTCATGACTAGTACCTTGTTGGGATTATTCCAGCACTAGCTCCATCTCAGTCGGCACTATTCCCTTATTCTCACTTTACTCCTTTTTCAATCATACCTAGGACTTCTACTCTATCTAAATGGAGTGTTCCTGGTAATTCCTCCGGTTCTCGGTGATCATGAACGTATACCTAACCTTAACCGCCTTATAACTCCCTGAGAAATAACAGTTGGTCGGTCTTTGAGATATTGCCATGAAGATCCATAAAACCATTTGATGAAAAATCAATCAACGTGTCTGAGAAATCATTTGAGACACATTGAGAGTTTCCAGAGTTACCAAAAAGCTCCCCCTACACATATGCACCATATTATGAAAGAGTTTTGCACATGCGAGGTTTTGGAACGCACTTATAGATTAAAGATCGTATCCATTATTAATCCGTATTGATCACATTTTAATCACTATTCTCCCCCTCAAAAATTGCATATGTGTTTACAATTTTTGACAATTAGTGAATTAAAAACAAGTTAATGTCTGGAATTCACATGAGCCTAACAAAGTATGGAGAGAACAGGAGTGCATGCAGAATGAATCATATTATTATACTCCCCCTCAATTATAGAATAGATTGAAAACTTGGAGTGGGAGTTTGTTGAGCACACAATTTTGAAAGAATTTGAAATTTTCTTTTTGAGAATATCTTGAAAAATTGTGCTCAACAGGAAAATGTGTGAGATATATATGATTTACCATCATTTTCCTTAAAAACTTCTCTTGAGCATTCAAAACTTTGAATGTTTATTTGACATTGCTCAAGACCGAGAAGATATGAGCTTCCCGTTGTTTAGGATAGATGTACATAAATGAACATTTTCCTTTCTTTAAAGACCGAGTCCTAAGCTGACATTTACTTAGAAGTCGTTGAGAAAAAAATGAAAGGACATGTTTTGAAAGCATTTGAAACTCTCGCTCGAACTTCATTTATGCACCTGTGTTAATATTAATCAACATTTCTAGGTGCGCAAATGTTATCGATTGTCGAGAGACATGTCGGAGAAGATTCTTTTTGTATTTTTTTTTTGAAATTTTTGATTTTGTATTTTGCTTTTATAGGTTTTATATTTTTGTATTTTCTTTTTCTTGGTTTTATATTTTTGTATTTTGTTTTTCTGATAAAATATATACAAAAAATTACTGAGATTTTGCAAGACGTTCAAGTTCTTTAGGAGATAAACTGCGCATACCAAGGCGACGAACCAAATAGTTAATCGTCTTAACTGGAATAGCTTTGGTAATCGAGTCGCCAGTTGGTAATACCGTCCTTGACACAAGACAGTTCATGTTACCCTTTTCCTCGTGTTCCTTTTAAGAAATGGTAGCGTACATCCATGTGTTTTTGTTCATTGAGTGTTAGCGCGGTTGCATGCTATGGCTATGGCTGATTTCCGAATCACAGAAATTGGAATCTGTTGAAGTGAATGCCATAGTCCCGTTAACGGTGTTCGCGAATCCAAAGGACTTGGCACACAAACGGATAGAGCACATATTCTGCTATCCGCGGTTGACAACGCAGTAAGTCTTGTTTCTTTGAGGACCACTAACAACTTTCGCCAAAGAATTGAGCTCCACCGGAAGTACTCGTGAAGGTGTCTTTCATCCCGCAAAGTCAGCATCTGGAAAATCCGGTTAGTTTTCCATACCAGAAGTCCTTCGAATACCAAAGACCCGTATTAAACTGTTTCCCACCCGGAGATAACTAAAGATCCTTTTAACCTCCTTGAGTGTCTTCAGCGTTGGGCTTTAGCCTGGTACCGAGGCACATAAACAATTAGCATGTACAATTCCGTCTACTAGACGAAAGATACATATAGGCACCAATCATGCTAACCGATATTTAGTTGGCATCGACTGGAGACCATTTTGATCAAGGTCAAGCCTGTCTTTGATCCCCATTGGAGTACCAACCGGGATCAACAATTTCCATTCCATATTTTTTAAGGATTCTAACACGTAGTTTGGACTGTTTATAAAGAGCCACGGGGGATTGTTAACTTGTAAACCAAGGAAAAAACGTCATTTCCCCACCCATCATCGACATTTCGATAGCGGCTTTTCATAAGGTCAGAAAAATAGTTGGGGTATACCTAATGGTGTTAGAACCAAAGATAAATATCAACAACAATGACCTGATAACCACTAAGATTTCATCGTCGAAGCGTCTTATAAACAACAGTTGGGATCAATGTGCCTTTTGAAGAAGTGAATTCTGTAGGATAAACGTTGACAATTCATCGTAACCATTCCCTTGGTGCTTGCTTTTAACCATATAGGGGCCTTCTTTAACTTGAAGACATCTGGCTTGGATGGTCAGCATCGATGAAACCTTCATGGATTGAACACACTACACGTCTTCTTTAGAAGCGTACCAAGCAAGAAAAGCAGTTTTCAGTCCCTGGTTTGTAAACACAGTGAAGATTATGTGCAGCAAAAGCCCAAAAATATACTGATAGCTGCCATTTCCAGCACAGACGAAGGATTCTTCAAACATCTATTCCTCCTCTTGGCGTTACCCTCTCACAAACCAGACGAGACTTATTTCGGATGAACCGTGTTCTCTTCATCATGCCATGTTTTTTGAATAACCATTTTCAACTAAAGAGTTTTAAATTAATCCGGAGAGAGGAACTAACACCCATACATCAAGCCTTTTGAACTGAAGAAGCACTCTGCAATGATTTTCAATCCAGGCATGTCGGTTCATGATCCTCTTTGACAATCTTGGGATCCACAGTGCTTACCGTTAATGCGATACATGCACATGTCACATCACATCGCAGTGATTCCTTGTCAAAACTTTCGGTTGAGGGGTTCTCCGATCACTTAGATCCAGAGGGTGATCCTAGTCCATTGAAATTCATTGAGGGTATGGTTGTAAAACGTATGCATGTTCGAGTTGATCCACATATTGTGAAATGAAGAATTCAACATCACTTGTGGATAGAAGTACAAAGGATTTACAAATGAAAATTGCATCGAACATAGCATTTTGGAACATTAGTCAGGCAATTGTTGCGGTTTTGATGCTGAACATGTTCTTGTATTTCAAGCTCGTCAACAACCTGTGAAGAATTTGAAAGATCTTAGCTTTAGAGGATGCAAATTATTGGTGTCGGTGTTGAGTCAGCTGGAGCAGAAACGGTGACCACATATAATCATCATACATAGCTACGAACAGTAAATTCCAGTTCACCTTACAGTTGGTTTTGAGTTGTTTATTGTTGACGGAGCATAATAAATCGAGTCCTGAACTTAGTTGTCCAGAAGTCATCTTGAAGCCCGGGTTTTGAACTACTTTGTTCAAAAGCCATAGCCGAAAGCTCATCAAATGTCACATTCATTGCTCCATGGATTTTCTTTGTCCTTCGGTTGTAAACCTTAAGCACAGGAAACAGCAGAATAAACCAATGAAAAAGCCATAGCACCTTTGCACCAAGCTTCCCATATCTTCACGATCAATCTTGGGATAACCTATATAGCCCCGAATACAATAGAAAGGAGATATCTGGTTCTGCCGTTTAATGAGCTCGTATGGTGTTTGTTAAATCGACGGTGGATGAAGGAGCCTTTTGGATGTAGCACGCAGTAAGCAATCGCTTCAGCCCATAAGAATAACTGTGCACGAGAGAAAATCAACAATGTTTACTAGCAGCCTCAACTACGTTCCCGATTTCTTCGTATCCACGATCTATTTTGTTGAGGTGTTCGGACAGAAGACGCTTGGTGAAGATGCCAACACAATCAAGTATTCTTTATAAGGATTGATTTTTGAATAATGTGCCGTTACCGGTTCTTATGATGATGACAGGTGACTGAAGAAGGACAGTTAATTCCGCTTCAGGAAGGTTTTAATCACTTCTGGTGCTCATCTTTGATCTAAAAATGTACCCAAGTGTAGCGAGAGTAATCGTCCACAATCACCAAAACATATCGCTTTCCATTTATGCTAGCAATTCTCATTGGACCACACAAATCCATATGAAGGAGGTGTAACCTCTGCTTAGAATTTGGGACTGGTTTGGGTGGGTGAGACGCCCTAATTTGCTTTTTCCTGCTCCTGAGGAGGGACAAAGATAGTTCGATATATATTTGAATTTTGGAAGACCGGATTACAAGAACCTGTTTTTGGCAAGGATCATTGAAGGTGTCAAAATTGAGGTGGGATAAAACGTTGATGCCATAACCATGACTAGGTAAAGTTGCTCGAGCCAGAGGCAAATTGGGATGCAGAGGCCATTTTCATGAGATTGATGGTGTAAAGGTTTGAGTTGAACGTTTTCCTTTTCACAAATCAACACCATCTAGATTTCTGACAAAACAAAGATTCCATCTGAATAGCAACCTCTAAATCTGAATCACAAACTGCCCAACCGAGAACAGAATGTGCCCAGCCTCAACGAAATAAACCTGTGATACAAAATAATTTCCCCATTGAAGATCACCGAAACCCAGAATTGCAGCAACATGATCATTTCCAAGCGAACGTTACAAAAACTTCAAACGAAATTGATGAGAAGCTTTAGATTCCCGGTCCATATGCTGCTTTGGCAGCAACCCGAGTCGACGCAGCCAAACCAAATTGGATAACCTGCCAAAGAAGAAGTATAATTTTTGGAAACCGTTTGATTTTAGTTCCGAAAGGGTTAGAAGTACAAGCATTATCACCATTAGAGCAGTCAGGTTGACTCTCAGATTCACTGGATGCGATTATTTTTCCTTTAATGTCAAAAAATCTTCAGTTGTGACCACCTAAGGCAAAATCTAGGTTACTGGCTTAGGTGAAGCAAGTCTTCGATGGTAACCCTACTTTCTAGGCTTTTTGACGTCTTTGGCTTTGTTTCTTTTGATTTTTCCAGTGTTGAAACATTTGCCTTTTGTTTCTATGCCCTACGAGAATTCTGTCATACACATAAATAAGCATACAAACATCCATATTAGCAGTGAATTAACATTGCTTACACATACCACAAATAACTTCAGATTGATCATTTCGAGTATCAAGCTTAACGAATTACATTCAGATGACATATGTTTCTTATTCTTAGTAAGTAGTAAATTCCTAGGGTGATCTTCTACTTCAACTTCTTTATTCTGATGCAACTACTCTTAGACGCAGAGGGGACCCTATCATTCTTTATATTGCTCCTAGGCTGTGGCCTTCTGGTCTTAGTAGTGATGTCTACTCCTGTAGAAGAGAAACCATTTTGAGTCAGAATTAACAACTTTCTTAGTGACGCATGAGTTGTGAAACGGTGATTGAGTTTTCCTATACGCTTGCTCTAACATTGTAGGACATACTTTTCTCCTAAGGCTTGAAAGGATTAATCCTAAACAATTCCTGAGAACAATTCACATTAGCAAGCCTTCACAATTTTTGATTCTTGTGGGTGTTACCGATTTGAAGTGACAGTTTGACAAATCAT
This sequence comes from Tanacetum coccineum, assembly GCA_026074375.1. Classification (NCBI taxonomy): domain Eukaryota; kingdom Viridiplantae; phylum Streptophyta; class Magnoliopsida; order Asterales; family Asteraceae; genus Tanacetum; species Tanacetum coccineum. Next base: position 18,228 of record BQNB010077163.1, on the reverse strand, counting down.
TCCGACTCAACAACCTTTTTGAGGAACCCATGTTTTTAATGATGTTTGTAATGTTTCAGATTGAAATGCATTTGTTGTCACACACAAGGTTTTTCTTACGGGTTCAAAGACGGTTTTCCTCTCGGTTGATGATTTGCAAACTAGTATTCGTAAACTCGTACCTTTGGTGGTGTCCACTTGTTCAGAAACTTAATTATCAAAAAACTGGGGCTCATAGCTTATCATTTTCATAGATCAGTAATTCTTGTAATTTGTTTTGCAAAGAGTCAATTATTGATTTAGTTTGAGCCACTGTCAACAGAAAAAGAGTCAAACAGGTTTTTGGTATGTGGTCTTAAGGTGAGCAATTTTCCTTTTCATAATTCCGAACCTGAAACTCTAATCGACATTCCTCATTTTTCAATTTTCTGAGACAAAGGATAAAGGGTAATTGATACACTTGGAGTATCCGACTTTAACCCTTGAGATCTCCCAACTGAGTTGCAACCGTTCGATTTGGTGTTGCATGTCATTATAAGCTTTATCGTACGAATTTTGTCAACTTTGCCATTCTCACACTTTTTGACCACCAATCATTCCAAAGATTTTTAGCATGTTCATTCTCCCTTTTTAATGATTACAATTTTCAAGACGTCTTTCGTAACGGTCAAGCTCAGTTTGGAGATTGATGATCTACAACCGAATGGAATTTGCACAATAACATAAAAGTCTTGACTGACAACTGCTCGTCAAGAGACACTCAATTTCCAATTCCAATGTCTTGTGCTTAGCAAGAGATTCATCAGCTTCTTTTGCAAGAGATTTAAAGTCTCGAACAAATTTAGCTGCTTCTTTCAAAAATTGTATTTCAAAATTTTGAAGTCTAGAATCCACTTGGTTTGATTATATGGAAAATTTTTCTTCGTAGTTTTTGTGAATCTCTTGATGAGCACTGGACGACCATTGTGTAGTATCTACAGTCAAATTCTATGTTTGACAACACGTTGAAGAGTCACAATGTGCTTTTTACTCATTTAAATTTTTCGTGCAACACTTTAGAGTAGTGTCATCCAAAATTCTTCAATTGGTTTGAATCGATTTTTGAAAACAGTGGCCGTTTTGGAAGTATTTACAAAGTAACACCGCTTCCTTGTGACTTGGCCGTTTTGAGAAACAAAATTCCCGGCAAGATTGATTAATCTTTGTGTAGTTTGCCGATTTATTTCTTTGTCCAATTGTTTCATTTTTTGGCGACTCTCTTTGAAGTCTCTAGAGCAAAGTTGCAGTGTCTCTTCCGAATCATGCACACAGTGAGGATCCTGCTTTTCATAACACTTTGCCATTATACAATCATCTATTGTTTTCAGCTGAGCATGCTTGAGATTAAAAAGGAGTTTGGATAACCCAAAAGCCATTTTCTGTTCGGTTTCGGACAAACGAGTTCTGGCTTAGGTGAAAGCCATAAGCAAACGTTTGAGAATCGATTTGACGGCCGTTTTAACTCATAAATATTATCTAATTCTTTATCTTATTCTCAAGTGAATTTGTTTATCAAGTAAGCTCGTCTTCTGCGTAGTTTGAAATCAGACTTCAACCTTTCTTTTCTCAAGAAGAAGAAGAAACATTGATTTATCCGTTGAAAGTCTGTTTACTTAAAAGTTGAAATTTCCATCATATCAAAGTCGTTATTGTTAACCGAACTTAAATGAAGAGCAATTATCTTTTTTGTAAAACTTGGACTTGAATAAACGACTTTTGATAACACCTTTCAAGTTTGTCATATTTTTCTTGACTAATTTCAAAACACTTTTCTTGATTTTTATATCTAGCAAGCACAGTGGTCAAATCAATATTTGTTTCTTTCATTTTCTGATTACCAGTTGACCTTTTCAATCTATCAAGTGCCAAAATTAATATAAAATTAGATTCAAAGTAAAGCACTGTTTCCTCAACAGTTGCAAGATGTTGATCTACTGTTCCCCCCTCCTTTCCACACTCAAGAAATCAAAATAACATTACTATGCATTCGTTGTTCTGGTGTGGTTCCGGAATGGTTTCAGTAAGCCAGTCTAACGCAATCCTCTTGAGAACATATTAAAATTATTTTTCCACCCCCTTTACCCCCCCCCCCATTTCATAGCAGTGTCATAGTTGTGTACCTCAACTGATCCGTCTGAATCATAGACGGGAGCCTTGTCAGTCTGAGTACCCGATGTCGATGCTTGCTGCAAATTAGCCATCAAAATGCATTTGCATATTGACATTCCCCAATTTTCATCAAGATCTGCAATCAGCAGCCTCAAATCAACTCTATCCGCTTTGGAGTTGGATTCCTGCTATCTTCCTTTTGAGCATCAACAACTGAGTCGGAAGATAACAGCCATCCCTTCTTCCTTGGTCAGACTTGTACAGTTCCAGGCAAGATGACCCCCATCCTCTGCAGTTGTAACACCTTATCTGATTACAATTATTCCCATTCGCATTAACCCTCAACCCGAGCTGCTACAACATTTCCATTCCCATTTGGGATTCGATTAGTAATTCCAGAACAACAATTTGCCCATTCTGAGTACCAACAGTTCTGACACCCTGATCTGAACTGCATCTGAACAAACCTTATTCCCACATCTGTACAGTCAAATTATATATACCCGGTGTTTTGATACCCAACGTCTGCCCACATACTGTCTAAACTGATTCCCACCATTGGCTCCAACCATCGCATCCTTCTGTCTGACCCATTGTTCATATCCCGGTTGAGCCAATCTGCCAGATTACGAGGTTTGAGTGAAATGCTCTGGTTTTGTGTTGGTGTTGAGTAGTTAGTTCTTTGAATGCCTTAGCCATACTAGAACGAGTCGCCATGTTCATCTGCTGTTGTGGATCTCTGTGAAGTCTTCAGGATTTAGCATTGGTTGTTTGCATGTAGTTCTGGTTGATTGAGGTTGTGGTTATAGTTTTATGTTTGTAGGGATGTGGTTGTTGCATGTAGGTACTTAGGTGATGGTTGATCTGGAGTAAACACTGGATAGTTGAAAGATTGTTGGAATTTGGCCATGAGTGCTAGCATCCATGGTGTTTTTGGCAAGTCGTTCCCTCTTGATCATCAACCTCTTTTGATTGTAACATCAAGAAATCATACAACTGAGTTGTAATTGTCGTATGCAAGTCCTTTCGTTTGTGAACAATAGTAAACGTCCGACTCCATTCTGTGTTGTCAAGTTGTTTAGGAACGTTGAGATTACTAGCAATTCTTCAGGAAAGAGTGTTTGATTCCTTAAAATCATTCATCAATTTTGAAAAACGGTGTAGTAAAAGGACTCAATCGAATTCCCCATACAGATGAAGAAAACCTTTCCCATTCATTAAACATCTTAGCCTACTTTCATGAATTCCAATATCAGAACCCTTCAATCATTTGTTGCACACGTAACCAATTTCCTGAGCAAGTTTCACAACTAACAACAGCCGGCATAGATGTCCTTAGGAAGACCGCGAGAAGAATGGTCTGAATAGCTTGATCATCCTCTTTCACATCAGTTTAATTTCTGCTACTGTGAGTTCATCATCGGTTGTTGTATGAAACGTTGCAGGAACAGTACTACACGATCTGTATCACCTGTTCAAGATCATTCGTCAGACATAAGGACCATTCATAATAGGAGTTTAGATTAACATTCCATTTGGTCTACTTCTTAGCATACCGAAGAAAAGTGAATGACCAGGAACATAGTCTCTCTTTGTTAAGCATAGGGGGGGTGGTTTTCATAACCAGGCAGCATAATGATCTTGTTGAGCTTTGACTTTGCAAAAATGATGTAAAATGATAAACACAAATGATCTTTAGTAGGTAAAGTGATTTTGTTTTGGTAAAAACGATTTCAACGGGATTTACAAATCTTGAATATCCGAGAAAATGACTCAAGATTATTCGGCGGGATTTTTACTAAATCAAAGAAAAAAACTCGAAAACAAAAAAAAATAGACTAGTTCGGTCCTCCGCTTGTTCGGATCCTAGCGCTAGTTTCGGTGCAAAGCTAGTTCGGATATTTGTATTATGATTTTTTTCCCCCGGTTCCTACTCAGTTCGCGTGTAGCTATTCGATCAACCTACTATCGGCCGATCTTCAGCCTTGTTCGGTTCCTTCGCTATTCGATCCTTTGCAGTTCGGTTCTTCAAATCGATCGATCGACGCTTGTTCCGATCCGTGGCTAGTCGGGTCTTCAAACTCTCGTTCTATTCGAACGCTTGTTCGATCGTTACGGGCTATTCGGTTTCCTTCGCGTCGTTCGAAGTCGACGCTAGTTTCGAACCCTGTCGCTTCGTTTCGATTCGACGCTAGTTTCGATCCACGATGATCGATCCGCTCATTCGAACCTATATATAAAACACATACGATCGAATCTTCGAAGAAACTACATCGTATCGAAATCTCGAAAAAAGCAACCGAATCGATCCTCGAAGGATGACTCGTACGACATTAAAAAATCCTCGAAGGAATTACATGGTTCGAATCCTCTAAGGATTACCTCGTCGAAGCCCGCTACAGAAATGTCAAGTTCGCTGACCCTAATAACGATCGACCAGTATCGAACCCAACCCACCACTCGTTCAACATAACAGCTAGTTCGACCCAAACAACGTATCGAACCTTGTTGAAGTCACTCGTTCGAACGTCGCTAGTTCGATCCAAACTCGTTCGATCCTCACTAGTATGTTGCAAGATTCTTTGCTTCTTTCCGACCTTGCGATTTGCACAAACAACCTCAACGAATTACAAGCACTAAACCACAAGGTTCTTGTACAAAAAAAACTATAATGAACGATATAATGGGGAAAAAATTTGAATAGAAAAACAACAAAAAAATAAGCCGAAACAATAAAATCTAATAAGTTACCACAAACAAATCACTTAACCCAACCTTGGCTCTTGATACCACTTGTTAGGATATCATTTCATCACCTCAAACACAAAAATAAGGAAAATAGATTTTAGAGAGAGAAAGTAAAAAACAAAGAAAAATGGTTACTTGTTTCACAAAAGAAAAATGAGAAGCAACACCCTCTCCACACTTGGAGAGGGCTTTAAATAGCTACAAGGATGGACTATTCTTGTAGGCTTTGTGTTGGGCCGGTTCATAGAACAAATGGGCTTGAGCCCGACAACTAGGCCCAACTAGCTTAACTAAATTCCTGTAAACTACGTTTTACTTATACAAGGCTCGGGAATATTTAATGACCATCACTTTAATAAATACACGGCTAACATTGAGGGGCTGATTCTGCCAACCTTTAAGAGTTGTACCACCAAAGGACCAAGTTTGCAAACACTTATATCACCTTGAAGGGGCTTAACTTGGCAATCCCGAAACTTGTATACACCACAAGGACTCTCTTTGATATAACGAATAACAAGTTGGGGGACCATTTTTGCCCCATCTCCAAACCCACACCCTGCTAAACCCAAAAACGAATTTTCCCGCCCAAAAACCCCAGAACAACATCACGGGCCTTCTTCCCCACTTTTACCCTGCAACCTTGAAATTACCCATTGGGTAATAACTTCATCCCCTCCCCACTAAACCCTTGATGTATGCTACCTTTACATGTTGGCAATCCCTCAAATTTCAAGGTCAATCCAACGTCTGTTATTGATTCAAGAAAGCACAAGGGGAATTCAAGGGCCAAGATTACTTTTGGAATGCACTCACACAACAAAGACACCCTTGTTTGCTCTCACAAAGAAAGCACAGCTGAAAGAACCAAGATTGAAGATTTTCGGCTATAAATGGATAGCTTGTAAGCCTATAAAGGCATCTAGGTTTTTAATTTGTTATCTTTTAAGGTTTTTATTAAATTCTATCTTTAATTTAAGTATTGTACCTGTTTTCTTAAGCATTAATGAAGTATTAAGTTTTTAAGTTAAAATCCATTTTTTTAATTTCAAGTCTTACGTTGTTATATTATTATGAAATTGTGTTCAAAAGCTCTTATAAGGACTTAATTAAAAGCTGCTTTCATTAAGCAACCAGAAAAATTAAGTATTTAGTTAAAAAAAACCAAAAAAAATCCACTCAAAAATACCACAGCTTGAATTTTAGAAGATAAACCAATTATGGAAGGGCTTATGGATAATACCAGCTTATCTTTGATAAGCTGGAGCTTGTAGACAAAGCTTTTAATAGCTTATTAGCCCTTGTTTAGAGCAAAGGGCCTTGTAAGTCCATTTTCTTTCATTTAAGCTTATTTTTCTTGCTTATACTTATTTTCAGCTTATTAGTGCTTATTGACTGTTTGAAGGTGCTTATTTATGCTTATTATCCATGTATAAGAATCTGTTTTGAAGACCTTTAGCTTAAATTTCATTAAAACAGCCTTAAAAAGCCTTTTGGAAAGTTAAAGGGGTGTTTGGGTTAAGGACCCAAAATGGGTCAAATCTGTATAAAAACCCATTGGGTCACTTTGCAATATTTTTCTAGCCTTTTTAAGTAAGTTTTTGTTGTTCTCTAAAAGTTTGTAAGTCCAAATGAGATTTTTCATGTTTTTCTAAAAGTTCTTTTAAAACTGTGTTCAAAGAAAATGTTTCAAGTGTTGTCTTGGTTCAATTTTTTAAAACCTGGTTTTAATTGTTCTTTTTGAGTCATTTTCAATGTTAAAATTCAGTAGTAGAGTCCCTTTTGAATTGGTTTTGTCAAACTTCACATCTGTCATATTTTTCTCAAGTCTTTTAGCATTAAAAAAGTTCATTTTTCATTTTAAGATTTCATGTAGTTTAAGTTGACTTTAGATTTCAAAACTTTGAGCATAAGCTCTCTAGGAGCTTAACTCCATCTGTTTTACCCCCTTTTTCATTTTAAAGCTTAATTGGTGGCTTATTTTTAAGCTAACTTTTTGTCCCCTTTTTCCTTTTAAAAGTCCCCTAGTGCAAAAGCCAGTTTTGACAGCCTCTTTAAGCTGTCATTCAGCTTACCATTTTCTTTCTAAAAAGCATTTTTAGAAAGCTTATAGGGTGTGCTTTAAGCCCCTATAAGCCCAGCCATTGGGTCTCACTTTAAGGGCTTAAAAATAAGCCCTAAAAGTGCCCCAAGGGCCTTTTTGGCCTGCAGCCCAAAGCCTTTGGCTTATTTGCTTATTCTGCTTATTTGTTTGTTTTAACTGGCTTATATTTGGTTGCATTAGCTTATTAGGTTAGGATAGATACTAGGCATGGCTTAATTTCCATTTTCATTTGCTCATTTGTTCAAAAAAGCCAAAAAGCTAGGCATTTTATGCCTTAAGTAAAAAAAAACCAATCTGTCTGGCTTATTAAGGCTTTTCCAGCTTATTTGTTGAGTTTCATAAAAAATTTCAAGTTTTAAAAGTGCTTATTTTTGTGTGTTTTATAAAAGTGTGTAAAAAATTGCAAAAACAAAAATCGTTGGGAAAGTGGGAAGCCCCAAGTGAGCCTGGGCTCGAACTCGGGACCTCTACCACCCTCAACCAACGATTTTAACACCACTCTCCACTCCAACAATGCCCTTGGGTCTTTTGCGTTATACTTTGCACACAGATTAACTATATGGACATTTTAGCCCAATAAGCCTATTAAGCTGTTTTGATTTTTAACAGCTTATTGAGATAAGCTGGGTGGCCCGTTTTATTTTTCTAGGATTCCTTATAACTTTAGCTATTTTCTGTATTTTTTTCAGAATTTTATAAAAACGTTTAGTATTTTTTATAATTTATTTTGTTTAAAAACTTTAAAAATTCATAAAAAATAAAATAAAAATCAGAAAAATATAAATCTTTTTTTCTAAAATTTTCTTTTGTCATATATTTTCTAGGAAGAATAGAATTACATATGTAGGGTCATTTTTAAAAAGTTTCACTTTTTAAAGAACGGGATTTGTTCCCGTTCTTGTCTTGACTCGTTTTTGGTCCAAACGAACTCCGTTTTTAGTCTAGTTTTTTTTAAACTTCGTTATTTGTCATTTAGAATCTATTTTAGCTTTTAAATTTGTTCTAGGGTTTAATTTGCAAAATTTAGGTTTTTAGCCCTCGCGTTTTTACATTTTCGTCTACGTTTTAGAATTAAATTGTTTTAGCTTTCGTTTCTAGGTCTTTCTTAATCGTTTTTGCATATTTAACTTGTAGAAATAGAAAACCAATCATAACCTTGTCATATTCAAACATCGTTTGTCAAGTCGTCATTCGATTTTCCATTCAAGCCTCGTTGGGACATAACGACCCGGGAATCAAACTTTCGGACACATATATATTTTATTTTTGTGAACTCTTAACCAATCATTGGCTAAAGGTAATTGGTTGAGTGTTTGCTTATATATTATATATATATATATTATTGACGAACCAATAATATTGAAGATTTTTGTTACATCTTTGTTCAATCATATTTACTGTTACATTCATAGTTCTTCTTAGTATTAAAGAGTAGATTCCGCATACTCTTTAATATACATACAAAGTTTCTACCATTGTTATTTTGGATTTATCCTAGGTAACATACTCTTTGCAAGCTAAAGAATCAATCATAGTTTGGGATCAACAAGTGATATCAAAGCTTGTGTTCTGAAACTTTGATCTAGTAGAAACTAACAAGAAGATCTCTTTACTCACAAGGAAGAGATAGATCTAGAAACGGCCCAAACCAATACTACTGCAATGTTGCCCCTTCTCAAATAGGGTGAATATGATATGTGGAAGCTAAGAATTGAGCAATACTTTCAAGTACAAGACTATGCTTTATAGGATGTCATATAGAATGGAAACTCATTCAAACCAGCAGCTCAAACAATAACAAATGCCGATGGTTCCTCAACTACATTAATACCAGGTCTTGTAACTACTGATGAAAAGACTCAGAAGAAGAATGATGTGAAGGCAAGAAGTATGTTACTAATGGTACTTCTAAATGAACATCTACTGACATTTAATCAGTACAAGGATGCCAAGACTTTGTTTGTTGCTATACAAACAAGATTTGGTGGTAATGATGCCACAAAGAAGACTCAGAAGACTCTTATGAAGCAAATGTATAAGAACTTTAGTGCTCCAAGCAAATGTATGAAGACTCTTCAGAAAGAATATAGACCTGTTTCCAAAAAGCCTACTGCTAGTTCTAATGGTAATAAGAAGAAATCTATGGAACCTACTATTAAGGTTAGTATTTCTAATCCATTTGACGTTCTTAATTTGGTCGATAATGATAAGGAGTTAGGTACCAACGGGGGGACTACTAATTTGGTAAATAACAAGGCTACTTCAAATGGATCCTCTTTTATGAATGTCGATAATAGTAGTACTGGTACTACTCCTATTATTGATAAAATTAGGAAGTTTGAAGAATTACTTACTAGTAGGCAAGCTATTCTTGTGGATTAAGCTGGTAATCCTTTAAAGAAGGTAGAGTGTTTAGGTGATTATGATAGTGAAAATGAGGTTGCATTAATTAATAATGATATGGCTCGTTTTATGGCTTCAAAAAGGGTAGGTTTTGGCACTCAAAGTTTGCTGGAACAATGGAGGGATTCGTATGGTAATGGTGACAATGATGATGACCCATACAATGATGATATGTACGAAGGTCAGGATCTTTCTCAAGAGCTTCAAGCTATATGAGATAATCTGGATATTCGAGTTTGAGGTCGCAAGAAGAAATAAATTTATGTTTCTTTTGTCTAGTCATTTTGTGTACCTTCCTTTTAGGAAGTAGTTTTGCCCATGTAACGGGCGGATATGTGGGACTCACCCTCATCCCTTGTATTTAAATGTTTTTGGCGTAATAAAATTTACCGAGGAAACCCTTTACCCAAAAAATAAATACATGTTTTAATTAAGTGAAGTCTTCTATCTTTTATCATTCAACATGTCTATGTGTTTTTTGATTGATTCTTGTTCTTTGCTTCCTTTTAATATGCTAGGCTAGATCCAGTAGTATTTACTTAGGATTGCATGAAACTTAGTTTGTAGATCCTTTTAATATTGCTTCTTATGATGGATATGTGTGTTAGGCTCTAGAAAACTGGCTATAAAATATTACATTAGCATAGACGTCTAGGGAAACACGAGTGTGTAAAAAGGATACCATTGGTAACACTCTTCACACTACCTTACCCCTAATATGGTTGATCCATCTTAAGTGTTTTAATGCATGTAATGTACTCTAAAGGTCCTTGTAATAGTCTTCATACTACCTTACATGTGCGTTGTCTTAATGGAATATTACATAGACTGCGTTTTCGTGTAATTCATTCATGACTAAGGAAACACTTACACAGATCATCACAAGTGTAACAAAGCAATAGAATTAGGAGAAGTAAAATAAGGAGTAGTGCATGATTAAGTAAATATGTACGTTTACCAAATAAGTTTTTACCAAAATTAGATTAGATTTATTATTAATTTAATTAGTTAAAACCAAAACCAACCTCTAAAACCTAAATTTTACTTGCTTTCTAAAAATATAAAAATACTAAAAATAATCTTCTCTCAACCCCTTAGACCTCTGTTATATTTTGTTTGAGCCTTCTTAACCTATTCCCCTAGAGAATGATAACAACCCACAAGTCTTGCCTATACTAGACTACAACAGTTAGGTACACTGCCTAGGGAGTTGTAAAACTCTTTGTGAGTCGCAACGAACTGCATCATGTTTTTGGCGTCGCTGCCAGGGAATAGTTAGGTTTCAAAATTTATCTAGCTTAGGTCTTCTCGCTTGATTCCTATCAAGTGAGAATTTTAATTTCTGTCTATTAGCTTTCTTTAGTCTATCTTTTCTTTATGATATTTGTTTCATAAATATTTTTCGTTAACCTCCATGGAAAACAAAATTCATATCCTACTCTTGGACTACTCCAAACCTAGCCACGAGGGGTATCAAAACACCATTGAGCTCCCCCGATGGGAATAATGGGGTGCCTCTACGATTCTACAGCATCTGGTTGGTGCAAAATGGATGCTTATTCTGCGAACTTTTGTTCGAGGATCCAAACCAACATCTTAAGGATTTTCTAAAAAAGTTGGACTCACTAGACCTTAATGTTAAGAAAAGGTAAAGGATGCGCTTGCGTTTATTTCAATTTTCCCTTCGCGATTAAGCTAGCAATTGGCTTAAACGTCTTCTTGCAGGATCCATCTCCACCTGGGAGGATCTTACTACTCGTTTCCTTGCTCAATTATTTCCACCAGGAAGGACTGCTAAACTCCAGAATGACAGCTTAATGTTCCAACAACATCAAGGTGAATCTCTCTCTGAAGCATGGACTCATTTCAAGGACTTACTCCGAAAAGTGCCTCACCATGGAATTGATCTCTGGCTCCAAGTACAAATATTTTACGACCGCATTGATCACACCCTAAAAAGGACAGTGGACTACGCCGCTGAAGGCCGATTGAGAAAAATAAGTGTAGAAAAGGCTTGGAATACTATCAAGGAGTTGGTCCGATATGAGGAAGAAGGATGGAACAACCCCATCTTCCTAGAAGAAGGAAGCCTTAACTACAAAAATGCCAACATAGAGCAATTATTGAGGGTTATGGAATGCCAAATTGATACGCTCATGAAGGACGCAATCTTGCTAATGGGGAAGAGTAGAGACCTATGTGGGCTGACAAGCAATACAATTCGTCAACTACTACCAGAGCCATCACATTAGGAAGAATTCGAAGGTCTCATAACAAATTTCATACTTGACCAAGAAGAAAAAGTTTGCCAACTTGAAGAATACATGTGCGTTATAGTAAGTGATCTCATGCTACTCTCTTTGGAAGTTGTTGAGAAATTAAAAAAAGAAATAAGAGTTAAAAAAGAATAAATTCACGAAGATAAAAAATTCACAAGGTACCCCGACACTGAGGATCTCGATCCCCTTAATGGTCATAAATTCTCAGAAGCTCTCACAGAAAAGGCATCTTTCCATACACCTAAATTTGTCTCACCAAAGTCACTTTGTGTCAAACACGTCCGCACAATCTTTCCTAGTCCACCTCTTGTAAGAGAAAGTACCTTTGGCTTTAAGCCTGGTACAAAGAATAATCGAAACGTCAAGTCCTGACATGATGCGGAAAATGCAAGCCCACAAAGTTCCCCATAAGTCTCCTATCATTTGAGGAAGACACACCGCCCGTGACTTACCCGGAAGTAGTAGAAGAGACTATAGGAATCCCGGTGGAGATAGAACCCTTGGACCATACGAAACTAGAAGATTTAGGCTTGAATACTTGTAGTCATGTGATCGTGTCATTGTGTGGTGTTTATTTATGATAGTTTAAGTTTTAAATTTATATTGTGCCGACTTAACCAAAAACAACACTTTAACGGACAATGTACCTGGTCGGTGGTAGATTCGTAGTAAGTAGGGTGTCAAACACTTGAAGCGAGGTTAAATCTCTTAATTTATTTATATCTTGGTTATCTAATCTATGTTAATTCTAATCTAAGTCAAACCTATGCTAATCTTATGTTAGTTCTAATCCTAATTCTAACAGGTAAAAGGGGGGGTTTCAGCCTGAGAGACTGGCACGGGTTTGTTTGGTGACTACAATCAATTCAAGACACTTTAACCTACGTAAGCTAATTAACAGAAGATCAAAGAGCGGTCGAGCCTTATGATAAAAAAACTGTATTAACCATTATTAATCCGATTAGAATGCTGGTTTGTTTATTAAGTGCAATTATTTCTTCCTCAGAGTTGGCGAGCCTTATGATAAAAAAACTGTATTAACCATTATTAATCCGATTAGAATGCTGGTTTGTTTATTAAGTGCAATTATTTCTTCTCTCGAGGTGGCATATCATTCTTAAGACTTAGGCAGGACTTCTTCCTAAGACCTAGACACATTAATTTTGTCACAATTAAGCATCCTAGCTCATAGAGACTTTACCCACTTAGCGCTTAACAGCAATTTATACACTAGTAGTCCACTAACCAAATCTTTACCAATTAATTAACAACGTACTCGTTGATTCCAAGGGTCACATTCCGGTCCAACTAAGCTCACTAATCTAAAGGCAAAGGTAGGTCGTTATTTGTGATCCTATTGGTCAAGATGTATAAATCACTATATGGAGAGTTATCCCAAACTCTAGATTACTTGGTCCATATCACTAGATCCAGTTGAATGATAGGTCACATACAAAAGCACGTAAACAAGTATAAATTGATAAACATAAACAAGCATTCAATGATAAATCAAGAAATTGAGATAAACAATACCAAACATTTAGATCTTCATAATAATGGCTAATAACATCATAATTAATACAAGATTAATTGTTTAAGCCAAAGTAAACTAATCGAGTTAACGAATGATACCCAAAACTGAATGATTACAAAAGTATATGGAATTATACGTTGTCTTCTATGGATTGGAATGCGTTGCAAGACCTCTTCTGCTCTTTTTCTCCTCTGAAAATCAACTTTTATGGTTAAGGTATCGAGAATATGATTTATATAACAGCTTCATTTTTGACATATAGCATCGGAAGCTAATTTGGGGTATTATTTCATAGTACAACAGTCATAATTATAGAAAATGACACAAAAGAGACGTTTTTAAAAGATAATTTATCATTCATTATTTCACCAGAGATTTTACAAACAGAGGTCCCAAAATCTACATGAAAACATAAAGTTTGAATGATAACAGTTTATCCATCTTCAAGTCTGTGTCACTCCGTGCCATAAGATGCTCAGTTACCTGAGATAAACATACTAAAAAGTCAACACAAAGGTTGAGTAAAATTCATAGGTTTATGTTAAACAGTTTAAATACAAGTCATCATAACAGTAAGTTACGTTGTTATACACCCATAAGTGTAATAATTGCAATGAGTACAATTATTATAGAAAACAGTATTATTGCCCTAAGCTCATGCACCGAGACCTTGAGATAATCAATAATCACAATAAGTTACCCCAACGGGTGCCTTTGCCAAACACCCGCATTGTGATTCAAATAAAGTGCGTTTGGTTACCAGAAAGTATAGGTACACCAATGGGGAAGCTCAGTCCTAAATAGATCTATTCACAACATTCACGTTTACTCTGAAAAGTAATTAACGATTCATGATAGTGGGGTCTTAATGGCAAAAGTAATGACTTAGGCAATAATATATCAGGATAGCATACAGTTGGAAAAATACTCGTATTCATGGTTTATAGCATGTATCCCCCTCGCGGGTTTATGAAAACATTAGAAGATTTAAAATGCAAGGCTATGAACTCACCTTAACAAGGGAAATCTAATTGATAGCAAAAGTATATCAAGTGAAAGTAACGGCTTCGTCACACAACCTGGGGTAATATGTCAAGTCTTAGTTTGATTGTTTATGTTTCATAACTTTACAGAGTTTAACATTTATATTTGATTTATTAGTTTATGGAAATATTGTATCACTATTCGGGCCATCATAATTCAGAGGTCATCTAGTAAATGTTTGAGGAGCCATGACACTTTAAATCATAAATCCAGCAAACTCGTCAAAACGTATACCCAAATGAAACTCCTCACATGAAGCTCCCAGTAACGTGATACGATAAATTTTTAAGTTTCTTCAAAAGTTAGTCGATGATAAATTACGTTAAATATATAACGTAATTGTTTTATAATGCGTCGATTGTTGATTAATAACGATAATTATGTCGGGTTTTAATAAAATCGAGTTTTATAATATTAATATATGTTTTATAATTTATATAATAATATTATATTTTATATTTTTAAGTTTGCAAAAATAGCAATATATACCCTTGGTTTATAAACTTTTACAAGTTTAGTCATTTGTATATAAAGTATATATAATTTAAACCTTTAACTTTGAAACTTGGAAAGATAGGTCCTTATAGTTATAACTTTATAAAAGTGACATTTTAAGCCCCTTTAGTTATAAATTTCAGAAAGTTACGATATATACCCCTATGCATGAAAACATTTGCAAATCAAGTCCAAAAAGCCATGCAAGCATATTTTACGGTTCCAAATGATATTTGCAGGTTATAGCTTATTAGAATAAGCTAAAATAAGATGTTTTAACATAACAAAAGTTTAAAAAAGGATTCGTTAGCTAGAAAATCAAAATGGGTCGTTTTTAGGGTTTTAATAAAAAACACATGGGTTTGAGGATTCAAAGATTTAACAAGAGTTCAAATATGATCTTAAAAGTATTATGAACATTATAATACAAATTATAAGCTTATTGAACAAGATTTTGAGCTTACTTGAGCTAAAATGGGTCGAAATGGGGTTTTCGGGTTCGTACACCTAGTAACGACTTTAAGGGTTCTTTTCTCTTGATTCTTGGCTTCTATTCTGATCTTGGGGATTCACTTGATCTGATTTAAGACTCCATTGTTGTTTATATTGAGTTTTTAAGTGTGTTTGAGTGGTTTGGGAGTCTTGGCTATTTATAGGGCTCGAATGAGCCTTTATGCCCAAGTTTCCTTGGTGTGGTATCCAAGTGTTGTAAATAGATGACTAATAGCAGCTAGGAATAAGTATTAAGGGCTATGGAGGTATAGCAATGCAAGGTGGAAGGTTGTGGGGGGTTCGATTACTATGGAGTGACAAGGAGGTGATGAGACAAACTTGGTGGACAAGGTGGTGATAGAGGTGCTTGGTAGGCTGCTTGGTGATGTGGTGGTGATGTCATAGAGGTGGTAGGATGCTAGCTTGACTAAATATGGGTTAAAAATGGATAAAAAAGGGTGTCGGGTTCATTTTACATTGGGTTAGGGTTTTTAGGTTTTAATTCGTAGATTAGGGTTAGGTTTAGAGATAGATTAGGGTTTAGGATTAAGGTTTCGTGTTAGGATTAGGGTTAGGCTTAAGGATTAAGGTTTTGGATTTAATTTTAAGGTTTAAAGTATAATTAGGGTTTTAGAGTTTCATTTAGGGTTTAGGGTTTTTAAAACGTGTATTAGGGTCAAAGATTAGGGTTATTAGAGTTTACATGTTGTGTATTAGGAGCTTGTAACATGTGTTTATAATATGGTATAAAATCCTTAAGAAGAATGGAGGCAAAATGGCAAAGTTTAAATTCATGCTTTGATGATTTGTACATTGAGCTTTAGAAAGTTGTAACTTGATTTAGAAGGGAAAACATATTCAAATGTTGTGTATTTATACTTGTACACATGCTTTAGGGGCTTGCACATTCATTTTATATGTATACATTACATATAATTAGGGTTTTGATATAAACATTAACGTTTAATGCTTGTTTTGAAATAACATTTTAAAAAGTACGTTAAATGGAGAATGTACTTGGTAAAAATGATATTAAGATATAGACTTGAAATATTAGGATGTTTACATGATATAAACCTAGATATAATTGGCATAGGTGGAGGTTGCGTGAGCTCGTTTACTTTAGAGATGCAAGTTACGTTGCCTAATTAGATAAAGCAAAAAATTTCCCTATAAGAAGGTGATATATTTATAATAGATGGATATTACATTGCATCTAATTTAATAGATGGAAAATTACATTGATGAAAATTGTGGGTTGTTATACACTTCTACCTATAGTGTTTTGGGCTGAGGCAGTTAATACTGCTTGCTTTGTCCTGAATAGGGTTCTAGTGACCAAGCCTCATAACAAGACACCCTATGAACTTATTATTGGTAGAGCACCAAGCATAAGTTTCATGAGACCTTTTGGATGTCTTGTTACTATTCTAAATACCCTATACCCTTTAGGCAAGTTTGATGGGAAGGCTGAGGAAGGGTTTTTAGTTGGGTACTCTATAAATAGCAAGGCTTTCAGGGTATTTAATACTGAAACCAGAAAAGTTAAAGAGAATCTGTTTGTAAACTTTCTTGAAAATAAACCAAATGTTGTAGGGCAAGGACCTAACTAGCTTTTTGATATTGATTCCTTAACAAATTCTATGAATTATTAACCAGTTTCTGCAGGGAATCAAACTAACAAAAATGCAGGTCCACAAGAAACTAATGGCAATAAAGGTTTGAAGAAAAATGTTGATACTAGATAAACTGAAGAAGAGAATGTGTCTTCTCAATAATATATTGTGTTCCCATTATGGTCATCTATCTCTTCAAGCTACAAGAGCTCAGATGACAAGGCTAAAGATTATACAGTTGATGATTATGCTTGTAGAAAGACTGTACAAGAACTAGCAAGTGAGTATGATCAAGCATTGAAGAATGTTCTTGATAAGATGATGGATCAAGAGAAGGAGGTTACGGAGCAATCAGATGCTGTTAGAAAAGAGTTTGAAGCTCAGTGTGATAGCCAGGAGAAGATTACTAGAGCTAGCAGTACTAGCAGTTTTAATACTGTTAGCACACCAGTTAATACTGCTAGTGCATCTAGGACTTTTAGTCCTGTTGAACCATTAAGTGGACCATCATTTGTTCCTTTGGTGGATCTTTTCCTATTGATGTTGCTAATCTTCCTCATAATCCTCTAATGCCTGAATTGGAAGATACTGCTAAAATTCAAAGTACTAGCATTTTTGGCAATGCTTATGATGATCATGACATGGAAACTCTCAACACTCCTGATGCTGATCAAAGTGTGGGTGCTGAGGCTGATTTCAACAACATGGAACATTCCACTGTTATCAGTCCTATTCCCATAACTAGAGTACACTCTATTCATCCTAAAGCTCAGATTATTAGGGATCCAAAGTCAGTAGTACAAACAAGGGGCATGACAAAGAAGAATTCTAGAGAGCATGCTATGATTAGCTACATCTAAAAGCAGAGAAGGACAAATCACAAAGATTTCCATAACTGCTTATTTGCTTGTTTCCTTTCTCAACATGAACCTACAAAGATATCTCAAGCCCTTGATGATGAAAGTTGGGTTGAAGCAATCAGGATATTTTTGGCCTTTGCATCATTTATGAATTTTCCTGTGTACCAAATAGATGTTAAAAGTGCTTTTCTCTATGGAACCATTGAAGAGGAGATATATGTTTGCCAACCTCTAGGTTTTGTAGATCCAGAATTTCCAGAAAAAGTCTACAAAATAGAGAAAGCCTTATATGGTCTATATCAAGCTCCTAAAGCTTGGTATGAGACAATCTCTACCTATCTGCTGGATAATGGATTTCACAGGGGAAAAATTGACAAGACTTTGTTCATAAAGAGACTCAAGGGTGATATTCTACTGGTTCAAGTCTATGTAGATGACATCATCTTTGGTTTAAATAAGAAGTCTTTATGTGATGAATTTGAGCAGATAATGCACAATAGGTTTCAGATGAGTTCAATGGGAGAAC
>BQNB010077162.1:0-30928 GCA_026074375.1 Tanacetum coccineum | reverse complement strand
GTGTATGCGGAATCTACACTTTGATACTCTAGAGAAAGTTTACCAATGAAACAGTAATGATCACACACAACCAATAAACACAAAAATCACTGCTTCAATATTATAAATAATACGAGTACTCTTCAAGTACTGGGGTTACACAACCTTGAAGCTAATATAATTTCTCTCTAAAACGTATTTCTTAAAGTTCTAACTATCACTACTCTAGGGATCTCCTTTTATAGAAATACAAGGAGCCCTTTACAAATATATCTGCCTATCTATTAGGAACAGTTACAATTCAAAACTAAATATTCCAAAATGCTCTCCATACCTTCTTATCTTCATATCATCAGCTTTGACCATTTAGCAGTACAAACTTCTTCAACTAGCAGTATTAATTTTCCTTGGCAGTACTAACTTTGTGCTGGCAGTACTAACCTTGTGCTGGCAGTACTAACCCCTTTAGTACTGTTGGCAGTATTAAGTCATATGAAGATTTATTCCCAACATATTGTCATTTATCATTACTTGTCTTTTATATACTGTTTTTAAGCTCTTATATAAGCTTTTGAATCATTAAAAGCTCATATAAAAGTTTGTTTAATATTCTGACAAAAAAAATCACAAAAATCACAAAAAAGGTATATGTCAAAGAAAGCAAGGAGTAAGGTGAATATTGGATGGCCTTAGTTTAGAGCTTTTTGGAAAGCATATAGGTTGGTATAAGCTGTTTGAGAGCTTATTTCCTTGCCATAAGCTTTGGACTCTTGTAAGTTCACTTTTTCATTTTTTTTGCTTATTTACTGTGCATTTGCTTATTTACTGCTTATTCCTGCTTTTTATTGCTTATTCATATTATTTATGCTTATTTGTCTTTGATTGTTGCTTATATGTCATTAGTTTAAGTTTTTGTTCAAAACTGTTTCTTATAGCTTTTAACTACTTATTTCCTATTTGCTTATTTGAGTGCTTATTTCTGTGTGTTTATTGCTTATTTTTTCTTAACATTCAATGCTTGTTATCTGTTTTCAAGAATCTTTGCCTAAATCCTTGTAAATCAGCTAAAAAAGGGATTTCAAAAACTTAAAGGGGTGTTTGGCATAAGGGTGAAAGTGGGTTAATTTAGTTTAAAAACTAGTTTGGGTCACATTGCCATCTTTGGCAAGCCTTTTTAAGCTTTTTTTATCTATTTTCAAAAGCTTTTAGGTCTTAAAGCTTACTTTAAGGTTTTTTCTAAGTAGTGCTCAAAACTGTCATCACAAAACAGTTTTGAGGTGCTTATTTGATTAAGGTTTTCAAAATCATCTCTTGAGTCTTGTTTTAGTGTCCTTTTAGAGTGTCTAATGCAGTAGGTTTAGTGTCTTTTCTTTTACTTTTGTTTTATAAAAAACTATCAATTTAGTTAAGTGTCTTTTCCTTTTAAAAGCAGTTTTCATTTCAATTTATACTTAAAATTGTTTTTTAGCTTTAAAATTTTGAGTCATAAGCTCATTTGTTTTAGTTGAACTCCATCTGTTTTAATTGTATTTTCTATCTTCTAAAGCTTATTTGTAGCTTATTTATAGGCCTGCGGATCAGCCTTAGACTATTCAAAAACCAACATCACAGTGTACTGAGTGCACAACCCTCAATTTCATCAACTTTTAGTTCTTAATTATGATTTTTCAAACTGTGTTTTTAATGCTGATTTAATTAAAGCTCTTACACAGGTCAAGCTGTTAAGGTTGTCTAACTATTAAGCCACAAGGTTCCCTTTAGGGCGTAAAAATAACCCAAAAGTTGTCCCTTGCCTGTTTTGCTTGTCAGTTTTTGAGCTTATCTATCATTGTTTTCTTGCTTAATTTTAGTTTGCATTAAGCTTATTATTGGGTAGGGTTTACCTGTTTGAGCTTATTTGTTAGTTAGCCTAGCTTATTGTGCTGAAAATTTGCTTAACATTGAGCCTTTAGACTAAAGTAAAAAAAAAGTGAATTCTGTCATTGCTTTTTTTGCTTATTTTAGATTAATTTAAAATTTGTAAAAAAAGTAATCTTTTTAAAAAAGTTGTTTTATTAAATTTATCTTTACAAATTTGCAAAAAGAAATTAAAAAAATAATTAGCAACAAGGAGCCCAAGAGATTCGAAAACCCCTTAGACCTCCCCTTTAACCCACAGCATAACTCTCACCTCAAACACAACACTAACCATACAGTGCTAGTAGGACCAGCGCATCTGGTCACTCCGCAACCCCTATTTATTTCATACTCATTTTTTCTCCCTTTTAGCTTATAAGCTTTTCAGCTTATTTCTGGCTTATTCAATAAGCGCAATTTTCCTAAGCAATTTGTTTTTCTTGCAGTTCCTTTTAACTGTAACTCTTTATTCTATAGTTTTTCAGATTTTTCCAAATTAAATTAGTAATTTTTAATCAATTTTTTCTTTTTAAAACATGTTTTTAAATCATAAAAAAATTATTAAAAATCAAAAAAATATAATGCTTTTGTTTGTTAAATTTTCGTTTATCATTTTTGCACCTAGGAAAATTAAATTTGATTTTGTATGTGCAAAAGTTTATCAAAATCTTGTTTTTTTTAAAGAAAACGGGATTTGACCGCCGTTCCTCAAGTTTTTAGTTTAAATCCCTCGTTTTGGTTTCGTTTTTTTAGTTTCCTTATTCGTTTTTGCATTTTAAGTGTAGAAAATTATAAAACCAAATCCAAAAATCCTTTAACCATTCAAACGCAGCGATCACTAAACGTTTCAATCGATTTTATAATTCGCACCTCGTGGTGAAACCAACCCGGGGATTTAGATTTTTTCCTATGGGTCAAAATGTGCAATTTCTTTCTTTGAGATCTCTTAGTGAATACGTTATAACTATAATTGAATTATAATTATTGATTATTAATATATATTTTATATTATAATAAATAGTAAGAAATCTTTGATATCAAGAGGAACGATAAACCACAGATTATTCACTTAACCTTGCTAGATTAGAAGACTCGAATCCTTCGAACCATTTAGCTGATTTAGGGATCATCGATGAACAATATTCCCCTTATATCATCTTCAAAAACCTTCAAATAGGATTATTAAAGAGACATGATCTTGTTTTCGGACGAGCCAGATGGAACAAATCTTACCCGTAGGAATTGTTTAGGGATGAGAAGTCACACATAGGAAATCTAAAATCATAAATGACATTTACGTAATCGACATAAAAAAAATTCCCTCAACCCCTATACTGGTAGGGAAAGGATTCCTAGCAACTGCTAAGGCAGTGATAGATTGTAGAAAAGTCCAAATAGCAGTCGGGGAAGGACTTACTAGTCCAATATTTAGAGTTAAGGGAATCAGACCTTGGGGAAGAGGAAGCACCATTGGACCATACTAAAGCAAAAAGATTCATATCAACCATTACCTAGTCACAGATGTAATAGGGCCACAACCTCTTATTATTTAGTGAAGAATTCCTGGACTTTACGTTTTCCCAAGAATGTGAAATACTAGAGACGCTGAACTCAATCCGATTATAAAGATGACCTTGTTTAGCAAGAATGGTAAATTCTTAGGCTTTACCTATAAACCTTAAAGAGAAAACCTGTGAGGAGTCGAAGATAGTAATAGAAAAACCTAATATAACTAGGATAAGCCACCAAAAAATTAAGATGGAGCAATGGCATCAAAGATTTAGATTGATTGTTCCGGATAGAAAAGGAGTTCACAAAACCTTCCAGTCCGTTCCCACCTCTAGAAAGCTTTCTGAAAAAGAGAATTCAAGAGAGATCATCGACTTGGATCATTTCCATGAAACCTAGACGTGTGACTCCGAGTCTAGCTAGAAGACTCTCTAATAAACAAAAGCGCTTTTTGGGAGGCAACCCAATATTTAAAATTCCATCATTTAGCAGTGTCTGGTGTGTTTTAATTCTATTTCATTTCTTTTCATATGTTCGAATTATTTCTTGATCATGCTTTGTTTTGTCTTTAACCTCATTTTAATTGAAATCAAAGGTATTTCATTCAAAATGCTAAGAGAAAAATCTGGTTTATAAGAACCAATTCGAACATGTTAAATGAATTGTTTAGATTAATTCGCGTCAGTTTTAAGTCATATGATTGTGATGATTAATCTCAGGTTTTATGCAGTATTTTCAACAAAAAATTACTAATAGGTTTGCGTGCAATTTGTTTTTGCAGAAATCGAAGATAATTTTCTTTACAGTGCGTGAAGACGGCGTCAGGATTAATCCTGACGGCATCACGTCTCCAACACTTGTAAATTTCGTATTTTCTTTAAATTTTTGAAAATTAATTTTGTATAATTTCCAACATTTGTAATTTTCTTAAAAGCCTATAGAAACCTATGATTAAATTAACACATTCATCATATCTTTACTGCTTTCATAGAGTCAACCCTAAAAATTTTGTTGTATATATCATTATCCTACCGATTTTACACCAGGTGTAGTTTTCTTTATCTTTGATTTACAGGTTATATTTGATGAGAAGAAACTCGGAAGTTCTTAGGAGTTTCAGGAGGACGATCCTTGGATGACGATTTAACCAGTTATCATATGTTTCTTCTCCATTATAGAGCAAACCAGGGGAGTACTAGTTTCTTTTACTCTTTTCATTTTCCTTTTTTTCGTTTTACGTGTACTTTTAAGAATAGTGGAGACACTGTTTATCTTAAGTGTAGAGGAGGGGGGGAATAAGCCTTAGAAACCATTCTTTCATTTGTTGTAGGTCTAAAGTCTTGGATCTGTTTAGCCTTTTATAAGACAATAGCTAACTTGAATAAATCCAAATCAACTATATGAGAGACAATAACTATGAATACTATGTGCTAATGCGGAATCTTAACACAAGTACTAAGAAGAACACAATGTAATACTTTGCTATTTGCTATTGATTTCTATTAGGGTTCTATATCTCTATCTTGCAAAACATTATGCCGTAGGGTTCCTTTTATACACCAAGGAAACCCTAATGGGCTTTACAAACGTGTGAAAGGATAATGCATATCCTTTCCTAAGATATCTCTAAGATAACTATCCTGTTACCTAAACAGACTTAACTAGACAAGACCAGTACTAACTATAGTACTGCCAGACTTAACTTAGTACTGGCAGACTTAACTATGTCTACCAGACTTAACTCTATAACTACCAGACTTAAGTCTGTTTACAATAATTCCTAACAATCCTCCCCTAACTTGATCTTCACTTGTGAACTTCAAGTTTCTTTGAGTATCTTCATTATGAGCTTCCTGAGGATGTTGTGAGCATTATCTTTGGAATTATTCTTGAACCGCAACATGATGATTGTCTTGTATAAGCAGTTTCTTGATTTCTATCAGCAACTCTTTAAATCATCACTACTTGATATTTGCAGCATCTAATCTTTTAAACATCATGACCAACACTTCACAGCTACATGTACTATCTCTTCAGCAACATACGATCATTTCAGCAACAGATAAGCAGCAACATTGACTATATGTACATCAGATCATAAAGTTTCAGTCTATTCTCATCACTTCCAGGTGTGTTAACTCCTGAGAGAGGTGAATCATTGAAAATTTAAATGGATTTGATGTCTCTTTACCAGTTAGCCATTAACTCTGGAGTAGCCAATGTTTGGTTTATAAACCATGGTACATTGATAACCATTTCAACTCTTAGTACGTGAAACATGGTGAGTTGAATTACCATATGATTTTTAGCAAATCATCAGCTATCAACGGATTTGATGAAGCCTTTACCAAGTAACCGTTTGCTCTTGGGCTAGCTAATCCTTTGGTGGAATCATGGCATCACCCTGGTGGACTAGTAACCAGTTCAACTTTTTGAACGTGAATCATTGGTAAGTTGAGTACCATCCAGTTTTTGGTAAACTGTCAACCATATAAATGGATTTTCCACAGCCTTTACCACAAGCCATAATCTTGTGGGCTAGCCAACTCTTTACAAACACAGATATGGTGAGTTGATAACCATACAGCTTATTGGCAAGCTGTTAACCATATAAACGGATTTGAGAAATACTTTTCCACAAGCCGTACCCCTGTGGTCAAGTCAGTTCTTAATGCTGGTTAGGCATGGTGAACTGAACACCATTTGTTGTGTTAGTGCAAAGCACCTCCACCAAGTGTTATTCTTCTCAACTCCATTTCACACATTCAGCTCTCCAATCCATATACCAAAGCACTGAAAATTCTTTCAAACATACACCAAAATTATTGAAACTTATATTGTATCACACTATCATCTTTAGCTCGCAATCCCATACTAACAAAGCACTTATAAAATTCTTTTCAAAATATTCAACAAAATTATTGATTGTTGGTGCTTTGTCATTTCTATAATTTATCTTCAAAAGTTGATAGCACACATACATCCTTTTCTATATCACTATAGTTTCTTTTCAAGCTATTAGACTTGACATTCTATAGATGGTAATGGATAACTTGACTCTCATAGTCAGCAATTATTGTGTGCAGCCTACCAAAGGTTAAACATTTGTACATCACAACTATGAAAATAATCTCATACTTGGGTAACCTTTTGTATGATGTGTTGTTTTTAAACTCCAATACAGCATCATCTATAGATGGTGGGATCAAAACTAGTCTTTTAAATCACACCATTAACCTCATTTCATATTCGTCTTTCAGGCTGCTATCTTCATCTTCACATCATCCGTCTGTATAACTACTTAAGATCATCTCTTGTAAGATGATTTATTAAACCTTGTAAATTCACAATATACCTAGTTATAGGTGTGATTCGTCCCTATTGATTTGTATAAGCTCTTTATTATCCAGTCTTATAGAATTTTGCCACTTAACAATTTTGCAGGTGCTGATCACTTGTGGGATTAAACTCCATTTTGATAACTCCTCTGAAGAGGTTCATCAACTATTTTCCATTGTAAGCTTCTACATCATCCTCAGTTCAGAACTTGAGATTCAGACTTGTTTCTACTGTGAATCATTTATTGCCAAATATTGTTCTTTTCATTTTATCTCATATATTGGTTGTTGAACTTTAATATTTCCTCTTCTTCTCTTTACAGTACTCATCTTTCAGTACATCGCGAACCATTCAGTTAATCTTTTTCTGTTTCTTAAATCACCTTGCTTGAAGTTTATTACTTACCTGTTCTCTTTCAACTTTGATGCTTCAGCTTTGAGTTAGTGGAATAATACTTTTCTACCTTCTTCTCACATTATCAAACGAATTCCTTCAGCATAAGGTTTCAACTTCTTCAGCTGACCCATTTTCCAGTTATTACCTTGGATTTTTAAGTACTTGATCATGTACTCCTTTGCTTAGCTTGAGATCATAGGTTCTGTTTATTCTATTCTCTCTCTCTTGTTCTTTGTACATACTCTTCTTCTCTATTGATTAGTTCACCATCTTATTAGCAAAAATCATCACTAGAGAAATCAATGATAAACACTTGGCCTTAGACAGATCTCTGTTTGGCGTCCAGCTTGCTCTTATTGTAATCTTCAAACTTCTTTTGTATAGTACTTTGCAACTTCTTGTACGTGAGCCATCATATTCTTTTTAGTTTTAGATAGTATCTTAACTCAATTGCCACTCTCTTTGCAAATCAATGACATCTGTCTTGTTGTTCAGCTTTTCTTGCATTTTCAGCCTCCTCTTGAGCTTGCAGTCTTACTATTTCTGCCAAACTAGCTTGCTCTTCTCTGATCTGTTTCTTTGTCCTTTTAGACTGAGATTTTTGTGCAAGCACTCCTTTTCCTTTCTCTTTGACCTTTTTGGAGAGGGACATTACTGATTTCATTACCTAGATTTATGTCTTTTAAAAGCAGGTGTACATATGTGAAACCAGTATTAATTCCTTCACCAGTACTAACTTCATCAGCATCCAATTTCCTCCTCAATCTAGTCTTAACTTTCCTTGTATAGGTCTTGGTTCTTTGAGTAAGGACTTTAGCTAGAGTTTCAGCTGCTTCTAATCCTTCAGGACTAATATCTACCTCCCCTGAAGTTTTTTTTGAAGTTTTGCATTGTGGGGTGGTACTCGAAACTCTTTTGATTTTTCCTTCATAATGACCTAAACATTTACAAAACCTCTCTTGTAATTTCCTCCCCTGTTTGGAAGAATTTTCAGCATCCTATCTCTTGATCAGTCTAGAACACATGTCTCCTTTTGAGGACAGCTTCCATCTTCTTTACCTTCTTCACCAATTTCACAATTGCTTTTCCCATGGTCAGCTTAGTCTACTTTAGTTCTTTCTCCAAACTATCAACCTTTGTTATCAACTTGGGAACCAATTAAAGCAGGTCATCCACTGTCATAGGTCTTTCTTCTGCCACATGAGGGTGAGTAGGATCCCGAGATTGTGGAATTTCAGTTTCCTGTCTAGGTGAAAGTGGTTGGTGTTCAGATGATGGTTGCTCAAAGGTGTGCTCAATGGGTTCATTGTCAGGTTCAGGTGAAAGTGAGTTAGGGTGAGATGTTGATTCAGCTACAGGTGTAGGTTCAGACTCAGTGGTTGCAGATATCACAGGTGGTGGAGATGAAGATGGTAATGGTTCAGAAGGTGATGGTTGAGTCACAGGGGGGGGCCTTATTCTACTTGTCCTATGCTCCATGATCCACAAGCAACAACTGGTAAACATTACAGGCAACTAGGTCTTGGATACCCTCTAAACTCTTTTATGTTCACAAAAATTTTTTGGTCAATACAATAGCCAAATAAGGGTGTTTACTCTCAGTTTGTATTTCCAAAATCATTTGTAGAAATCGAGGGTACATCAAAAACTTAGTTTTACTTTTCAAGTTTGCCACCATTCCATCAAAGATTAATTTTGAAAAGTTATAAACCCTGCCAGTAGAAAGACAAATCAAAGCAGTCGCAATATTGCTACCAAATTGATCCCATCCACCACTTTTAGGACTCATACAGTGTAAAATATGATGGACTAAAAATCTCCATTGGGTGTAAAAATGCTTTCCAAAATTTAAAAGTACCTTCATTTGGTATACCCTCATTATTAACCTCATCCCTCAAAAATCTCATTATTTGGCAACATGGAAATCCTGAAGCAATTGCTAAATTGAAGCTTTACTCGAAATAGATGCCTCAGTGATTGTATAGTAAGAGTTTCTTGGTGTGCTCTTAGTTCTAAAATACCTTCAGCAAGAGTTATGGCAGTAGCAGTCTGCAAAAATGTTTGATCTAGGGAGTCATGGATTGTGGGATTGTGGGTCAAGGCATACCAGATTGTCGAACCTTTTAAAAAATCTACTATCTCTGCAAACCATGTACTTTCTTCAGGTTTCTTAAAGAATCCCAATTGGTTATGCTTGTCGCAGTATTTCATTGAAGCCATTCTTTGAAATTGTAGTAAAGAGGTTGTGATTTTTGGTTATTATAAACTGGGTTTGACTCGTTGTAGGTAAAACTTAGTATGATTGTATTGTAATTGATTTTATGCGAAAAAAATGAATTCCAATTGGCCCTTCAAGAAAATAGTTGATTTTTAATTAAGAAAAAAAAAAAGAAAAAAAAAAAAAAAAAAAAAAAAAAAAAAAAAAAAAAAAAAAAAAAAAAAAAAAAAAAAAAAAAAAGAAAAAAAAAAAAAAAAAAAATATCTATTGTAGGTGAGGTTAGAAACAGTATTATCCAATTGGTATCATTATCGCTTAAATATACCCGTTATTTGCTCTAACGGTATATTTAAAGAAAAAGTCCAAAGTTTGTTAGACCAAACAATACTAATACTAGTTTCCAGTATTAACTATTGGCCTACAGACTTAAGTATGGTCACAGTTTTAACATTATATTGTCAGAAACTAACAATTTTGCTTAAACATTTGAGTAATTGTGTACTTACCATAATTAATATTGACAATACAAGAATTAACTTTTGCACAACTTCAGTTCGACTTTAATCCATGCTTTATTCCTTCTTGCAATCCAAGTATATCCTGAACATGTTAAGCCACACATAAAACATACTACAAAACTATTCGAAAACGCTATGCTACTAGATCTATTATATTCTAATAACTACTAGAATGTATATAACCTATCATAATTAATTCTACTAACTAGTATTACTAGATGACAAACTATACATTTAATCCTCCCCTTAAATATAGCTATGGATTTATCATACCAATATTAACCACTAAGAAATTGAACATTGGTCCATCAAAAGCTTTGGTCAATAGGTCAGCTATGGATTTCCTGTCAAGATTTGCCCCACCATAGTCACTATCTGAATAAGCTTCCAGGTCAAAAGGTGATTCACGAGGATACCATAAGCCTAAATTAGGTTTGCCCTTAAGGTACTTAAAGATTCTCTTCACAGCATTTAGATGGGAAGTCTTGGGAGTAACCTGAAAACGAGAACAAGCACATACTACAAACATTATATCAGGCCTAGAGGTAGTTAAGTACATGAGAGAACCTATCATGGATCTGTATAAGTGTATATCCACATCATCAGCTTCCTCATCTTTAGTCAACGCCATCTTGGTCTCCATTGGGGTTATTGCAGTTTTCACACTTGTAAGGTCAAACTTTTTCAGCATTTCTGCAACATACTTGTCTTGAGAAATGAAAAGTCCATCTGTCTTTTGTTTGACTTGCAATCCAAGGAAGAATATGAGTTCACCCATAGAACTCATTTGAAATCTTCCTTTCATTAAGGCCTCAAATTCATCACACCAAGACTTTCTTGTAGAGCCAAAAATGATATCATCAACATACACTTAAACTAGCATGATATCCTTCTTATCCTTCTTAATAAACAAAGTCTTGTCAATAGTACTCCTCCTGTATCCATGCGTCTCGATAAATGTTGATAGAGTAGCATACCAAGCTCTAGAAGCTTGATGTAGTCCATATAAAGCTTTGACAACCTTATAAACCTTCTTAGGATGTCATGGATCACTTAAATAGGAGGTTGAGGAACCTTACACCTCTTCATCTATAGTGCCATACAGAAAGTACTTTTTACATCCATTTGGTTATACTAATAAACCCCATAAATGGGCAAAAGGCTAATTAAAAATATAACACGATAGATTCTATTCTTGGCATAGGAGAAAAACCTCACCATAGTCATCCATCTCCGGTCCTATGACATTTTTGGCATTATCTTGCTTTATTTTTGACAACTACTCTTTTCAATCCCTTTGTTTCTGTATACCAATTTTGTTCATTCACCTTCTGCTCCCATGAGTTAAATCTACTCAGGAATCCATACCTGTTGTAGCCTAAACTGTAACAACTCCTCTTGCATAGCTTCAACCCAACTGTCATCTTTTAGAGCTTCAGAAATCTTTTTAGGTTCCTCCTAAGATAAGAAGCAGGCAAACAGACAATGTTGTTGATCTTTGTGATTGTTCCTTTGCTGCTTTTGAAATTCACTTACAAGTGCATGTGCTCCTGAATGTTGTTACACTCTGCTTCTAGTTTGCACAGATGATTGGTTCACCCACAGTATTTGAAATTTTTTTTTTGTTGGGGTGAATGTTGTGAATCTAATGTAGGGAATGGAGACGAAACAGCTTACTTCTTTGGTAAGTTGTTGAAATATAAAAACATATACCTCATCATCATAAGGTTGCCCTCATCAAAAATCCCTTTCTGAGGCTTGTTAAAGATTGTGAGCTCTGGCATATCTGAATCATCTTGATCAGCATGTTGAGAATTAACTGATCTACTACCAGAATTAACTGAGGTAGTACTGGTAGCTTTGTTCTTAGGTACTTCCCTTAAATGCTTTTGAGCAAGTTCATCTAATTCTCTTTCATAAAAGCTAGGATTTTCAGGAGGTATTCTTTGTGAAATGCCGAGTAGGATAAGCTCCTTCTCTTGTGTTTTTAAGGTTTTGAAGATCTTTGTAAAACTCTCTGCCTTTTGAATTAGTAGAGACTTCCTTGTGTATAACTTTTTGTTACAGTATGCCTGACTACTGTAGGCACAACAATAAGCTCCTCAGCCTCATCTTCTTCCTCAGAAGCATTTGCATTAGGAGTTTGTAGAGTACCTGCACTGTTAGTCACTTTTGAAGTACCTGCATGTGGGTTAGTTTGATTCTCCAAAGACAATCGAATATAGTTCATAGATTCAGTGAGATAATCAATATCCAAACATCATCTATAGCCTACTCATTTCCACTAGGTTTTTCTTCAGAAATTTTACATGCAGATTTACTTTCTACCTTTTGGTTTACTAAATTTATATACCCTAAAGGCTTTGCTATTTAGTAATGTAACCAAACTTATGAAACCCTCATCCACTTGCATCAACTTGCCAAGCATACTTTAGAGTATCTAAAAATGGTAACATGGCACCAAAAGGTCTTATGTAGCTAAGAATGGTTTGTGGCCAAACAAAAGCTCTAAGGAGTTTTGTTTTTGAGGTTTAAGTCACTTTACCCTACTAATAGATATAGCAAAGCAGTACTACCTGCCTTTGCCAAAAAGTAGTTGATAAAAGTGAGCTCTGCTCACGCATAGTCCAGCCTGCCTTAATTAGGGTTTTGTTCATTCTTTCAGCACACTCTAATTCATGCTTTGTAGAGTCTCTGGCATTGCTATTACTCTTGTTTTTAGTCTTCTTGTTACTACAAAATTCAAGCATATCTATCTTAAATTCAGTGCCATATCTGATCTAATGATTTTAACCCTGGATTAAGTGGTTTTCAATTTGTCTAATGAAGTGGAAGGAAGGATTGCAACTAGGTTCATTTAGTAGCAAGAAGAATACCCAACTAAATCTGGTACAATCATCAGTGATTACAAGGGAATAACTTGCATGATTAATGCTTTTTATGGAAGTAGGTCCAAAAAGATTCATATGCAAGGTGTGTAATGGCTCAGTGATTGTTCTTTCTAATTTAGCCTTACAGGAGGCCTTGTGTTGCTTACCTTTTTAGCAAGGCAACAATTTAAGGTCATTTCTGAAAACTTGGAATGTAGACCTTCTTAACAAGGTTTCCCTTCACAAGTTTGTTTAGGTTTTTAAAATTTATATGACCTAACCTCCTGTGCCACAATTTAGATTCATCATATGTGGCTTTTGCAATTAAACAAGCATAATCTTTTATAGGAGCAAGTGTCTTCATATCAAAATTGTACATATTATGTTGCCTAGTGTAACACCCCCAAATTGGGTCACAGCGGAATAAGGGTCTGGGGCGTGTTACTTCATAGATCAATAACAGATATATTTATCTAAACGTACCAAAAAAGTCGTTTTTTAAAAATGATACATTGGATTTAACAAAAGATTTTGATACAAAAAGCCTCGAAGCTTTAACGTGTTCATTATTATTATTACAAGATACTGGTTCACAATACATGAGTTCCAAAACATAATACAACCATATTTTAGACATGAATTCCCAAAACAAATCACCAATGTATTCCTTGGCATCTCGTGGCTAATGATCTCTTGAAAAACAATGCTTTAAAACTGTCAAACAATAATGTAGGTGAATTCATAGGTTTGATAAATCTTAATATGCAGGAAGATTGCAAGACTTTTCTCGTTGATAATGAAACACATACAGACATCAACAAAACCAGATTACATTTTCCTAAGCTATGACATGAAGTCGACGGTATTTCTTGCAATAATAATGTATTGCAATTTCTGCCCGATTAGATGTTCAACCCCAAAACATCCTAAATTCGACATGCTATACGTTCGTTCCTGGTGATAGCTAGTCACCCGAACGAGGAGGTCGTTTCCCCAAATAGATCTATTCACAGCATTCGCGCACACATAATGTAATTAACAACTACATCTATGCAATTGACAGTTCATGATAAGGGGCTCAACTTGGGTTATCGCTACTTAGGCAAACATGTAATCAATACTTGCGTTCCTAATTTATTAAAAGATGTTTCCACCTCATAGTTTAAATCATTGAAATCATAAAAAATGTGGGCTATATGAACGTACCTTGAGTACTGATAGTCCAAATATCACAGAATAAACGTCACGCAAAATGTTTAGATGCAACCTATTTAAATTAAGGTCGTATAAGTACCGAGTACTTTAATTAATAACATTGAATAAAATCTTATAGTTGTTACATCGTACTATCGTTCGGGCTATCATAATTTAAGAGGTCATGACATGACGTTCGAGGAGTTAGGACACTTTAAATCGTAAATCCAACAACTCGTCGATACGCCATCCGAAGAGGCCTCATTATGAAACTTCCTAGTATTATATACTTTGATACCACGACAATATCTACATAGCATTATACGACGAATCGTTTTAGTAAAATAATATTCATAAAGTGAAACGTTTTATACAAATATCACTTTTTTGTAAAAATTGACCTAATTTGGTCGTTTTAAGTACCGTTATGCTCGCGTTTTCTTACGTCCCGTCTTAGTAGTAAGCCGCAGTGATCAAGATTTATATATTTTCGATGTTTTTGATATTCTGCGTATTGAATCAGTGATTTTACTATTCACAAGCTAGTTTTTGTCGTTTTTAGGTTTTAATTAGTCGTAAATTCGTACATAGTAATAACTTTTCCGTTTTAATCCGATTTTAGTGATTCCTTCGTGTCGTCTTTGTTTTTAAATATGTATTATATTATTTTATAATGTTGGGTCCCGCTGATGATGTACTTTTACTATCATTAGTTTATATAAATTTTCTTTTTTATAACTGTATGATCGAAAATGTCGGTGTTATTCGTTATAGTTCCGTTTTTAGCGATTCTTTCGAGTACGATCTCAATAATTAAAAGTTATATCATATTTTTGATGTTTTAAAAATTATGAGTTTGTGTAATGAATAGTGTTTTTTATAAAAATAGTTTTATAAAAGTATTTATAGTCGTATAAATCGTATAATGTATCTTTTTTCGTTATAAATCGGTTTTTCGAGTTTCTTATCATTTTGGAATCGTCATAAGGCGTATTATTTTTATAAAATGTTCTACCTACTGTATGAAGTTCGAAACAAAACACTTTTATACATTTAATGTCTACTTTTAATCACAAAACTTTTTAAGTAACTTTAAAACCCTAATTTATACTTAAACATGTTTATACTTAAACCATATGTTATCATACTTTTACATCCATTTTTCCATGATATATATAACCATATGACATAAGAATAAGTGCATAAATTCATAAACATTAGTGAAAACTCATTTTACATATTAAAAAGTCCTAAGTGGTGATTTAGCCATAATTAACATATTACACATAAAATCATAATAATAAAAAGTATAAAGGAATTTAGAAGACCTTAGGGATGATGTATGAGATGAGAAATAAGTGCTAAACCCGTGTTTAGACTTAAAACCAAAGCTTGCAAGTATGAAAACCCTAGATTAGGTGTGAAACCCTAATCCTTCCTTTTCTTCCTTAATACTTGCAAATGAAGAACAATGCTTACCATCCACTTTAGTGTGTCTTAGGATTGATGTGTAAAGGCTTGTATAGGTTGTAGAAAAATAATGTATGGTTTGTTTAGATGGCTTAATGTAGCCGTGGGTTTTGGCTAGGGAAGGAGAGAAAAGAAAGAATTTTGCTAAGTAAAAGAGTAAGTAAGTTTTACATATGAAGTGCATGTATTTATAGGAAAGGAAACTAGATATTTGTTAGTCAAAGTTTGACCAAGAATTCAAAGGGGGGGGGGGGGGGGGTGTGCCGTGGGTCAAGGGAACACCAAGAGGGAAACAAGGGTCTTTAAGACCTTGGTCTCTTGGTCCCTTTTAATGGAAATCATCCCATGATTTCAAGGGAGGTGTTTCCTAGCTAGTTTTCTTTTCTATTTAGTTCATATACTTGTGTAATTTATGTAATTAAAATGAAAGTGATGAAGTTATATAAAAAGTAAAGTGTCAGTTTTATATAAAAGTTTACTTGTAAAGTATTTGTTATTTTTTATAACATATGAGACGTGTGTATATATATACATATGTCTAAAGTTTTATAAACTTTGATCGTTGTATAAAAACGTAGGTATTTGTTGAAGCGTACGTTGATTTTTAGGGTTCCGGGAAAACCTAATTGTCATTTATACGTTGAAACGTATTTAAATTTAACGTAACCAATAAATAAATGAACAAGGATCATAAAATTATTCTCAAATTAATTTATTTAATACTTGATTGTTGTAAACGCTTAATTGATCGATGCCCGTTTTCATTGAAACGCGATAATTTTTTGCTTACGTGAATTTAGCTTAACATTTATGATTTAAAGCAATGCGTACAATAAAAAGGTACATTGTGGATTATCGACGTCGATCATCGACTTGAAAAACCAGGGTGTATAGGATCTTTCCCCCGTTAAAGAGCCTTGTCCTCAAGGCTCACGATTGCAGCACTTTCGATGGCTGGTGTGGTCTTGGTGAAGTAGGTGTGGATATTTCTTCTTGAATTTGTCTTTCACGCTCTCACGTGAAACTCAGGTCTCTCCTTGGAAGTAGTTCCTATGAACTTTGACTAATGGGATCCGACTTCGCTTCAACCGTTTAACTTCACGGCCCACTATTTCTAATGGTTCCTCAATAAAATGAATCTTGTCATCAAGATGAAGTACATCCAATAGAACGGCTAAAAGGTTCGTCGGCATGACACTTTATCAGGTTGGACACATGGAATGTATTATGAACTTTGCTCAGCTCTTCAAGAAGCTCGAGCTTGTAAGCAACCTCTCTAACCTTTTCTAACACCTTGAAAGGTCCAACATACCTAGGGTTTAACTTCCCCCGTTTGCCAAAAACGTTTGACCCTTTCAAGGTGAAAACTTTAAGCTATAACTTTATCACGACTTGGAATTCCATTGGTTTACGCTTCAAGTCAGCGTAACTCTTCTGTCGATCACGAGCGGCTTGCATCCTTTGCTTGATCTGGATGATTTTCTCAGTGGTCTCTTGAATTAGTTCTGGACCGAGTATTTGAGCTTCTCCAACTTCAGTCCAACAAAAAGGTGAACGACACTTTCGACCATAAAGTGCTTCGAATGGTGCGGCCTTGATGCTAGCATGATAGCTATTGTTGTTTGAAAACTTGACTAATGGCAAATGGTTAACCCAACCCTTTCCAAAGTCGATTGCACAAGCACGCAGCATATCCTCGAGAGTTTGAATGGTCCTCTCGCTTTGCCCGTCTGTTTGTGGATGGTATGCAGTACTCATAATCAAATTGTACCAAAGCGTTCTGAAGTGGTCCTCTGAAAATTGATTGCAAATCTCGGGATGCGATCACAAATGATTGAGACAGGTATTCCATGTCTCGTGACCACCTCCTTCAGGTACATTCTTGCAAGTTTATCCAAAGGATCAGTCTCTCTCATCGGTGTGAAGATCGCAGACTTAGTG
The DNA here is from genome assembly GCA_026074375.1 of Tanacetum coccineum. Taxonomy (NCBI): domain Eukaryota; kingdom Viridiplantae; phylum Streptophyta; class Magnoliopsida; order Asterales; family Asteraceae; genus Tanacetum; species Tanacetum coccineum. Next base: position 13,598 of record BQNB010077162.1, on the reverse strand, counting down.
AGTCGGTCAACGATCACCCAAATTGTGTCGTAGCCTTGCGACGTCTTAGGAAGCTTAGTAACAAAATCCATAGTGATGTTGTCCCACTTCCATTCAGGTATCTTGGGTTTGTATCCAACATTTCCTGTGGCTTTGTTGTTCGGCCTTGACCTTAGTACAGGTCAAACACTCTGCTAAACCTAAGTGGCTTATATCCTTTTCGCGGATTTCATGTTGGGCAACAATATTGCTTCTTTCCTATCTTGGTACACTTTTTTCAGAACCGATGTATAGAGTATTTTGAGTGTTGGGACTCGTGCATGTATCACCGTTCCGCAAATCGCCATAACAAAGGTAACCAGCTATCTGCCATTGTGGAACAGTGGTTCCATTACACGCTATGGGGGGGTTTCCAATTTTTGTCTTAATCGCTTCGGGGAAAAATTTAGCGTTTTCAATCAACATTCCCCCAACGTCTTCACTCTTAATGTTCTCTGGTTTTCGCGCTTCAGTCTGAGCATTTAAGATCTGTTTGGGAAGATCCAAGCTAATAGTCATGACTAAGGCTCGAACTCTTAATGGTGGTTCACGTTCTTTCCTGCTCAAAGCATCAACAACGACATTTGCTTTCCTCGGGTGATAACGAATATCGCAATCGTAATCACTTAGCAACTCTAACCATCGGCGTTGCCTCATGTTCAACTCTTTTTGATCTAAAATGTATTGCAAACTCTTGTGATCGGTGAACACCGTACACTTAGTTCCATATAAATAATGTCTCCAGATCTTGAGAGCGAACACCACTGCACCAAGTTCTAAATCATGAGTTGTATAGTTCTTCTCATGAATCTTCAACTGGCGTGATGCATAAGAAATCACCTTTTCTCTTTGCATCAACACAGCGCCCAAACCTTTCTTTGAAGCATCGCAGTATGCGATGAAATCTTCGCTTCCTTCAGGTAATGCAAGGATTGGTGCACTGCACAACTTTTGCTTCAACAGTTGAAAAGCTGCTTCTTGTTTATCGCCCCACTCAAACTTGACCTTCTTTTGAGTAAGCTTAGTCATTGGTTTGGCGATCTTTGAAAACCCTTCAATGAATCTTCGGTAATACCCAGCAAGACCTAAAAATTGACGAATCTCCGTTGGTGACTTAGGAGATGTCCAATCTTTAATGGATTCAATCTTGGCTGGATCCACATGAATTCCTTCACTATCGATCACGTGACCGAGGAACTGTACTTTAGGAATCCAAAATTCACATTTGGAAAACTTGGCATACAACTCTTCCTTCTTAAGCAATTCTAAGATTTGCTTAAGGTGTTCTTTATGTTCTTTCTTGTTCTTCGAATAAATCAGAATATCGTCAATAAAGACAATTACGAATTTGTCCAGATAAGGTTTGCACACTCGGTTCATGAGGTCCATAAACACAGCAGGTGCGTTTGTCAAACCAAACGGCATAACTTGAAATTCGTAATGGCCATAACGAGTTCTGAAGGCAGTTTTCGGAATGTCTTCTTCTCGAACCCTCAATTGGTGATAACCTGACCTTAGGTCAATTTCGATAAACCACTCGACCCTATTGGAGCTGATCAAATTGTGTAATCATCAATTCTTGGAGCCGGATAAGGTTCTTCACTGTTAGTTTGAGTTCAATTTCCCGGTATTCCAATGCACATCTGAAATGATCCGTTTTGTTCTTGACAACAAGAACCGGAGCTCCCCAAGGTGAGGAACTGGGTTTTATAAAGCCTTGTCTATCCAGACAGCTCTTTCTGTTGCTTAGATAAATTTTCATCTCAGTAGGCGCCAATCGATTTAGGGTGCGTGCTACAGGTTGCAGCCGCAGGTGACAAATCAATTTTGAAACTCCACTTGTCGAGTCTGGACGGTAAGTCCCGGCAAGTCTTCAGGAAATACATTTAGGAAAGTCTTGAATTATTGGTACGTTCTCAAGTCGCGTTCTTCTTCCGACTTTCTACCACGCTTTTGTTGTAACATGTTGCCAGAAAAGATAGGAAACCCTTGGTTCCAAGGTTCTTCTGGCGTTTTAGTGCAAGAAATGATGTTTAATCGTGTCACATTTCCCTGGGTACTTCCATCACCGTGTATGATTAAGGTTTTATTTTTCCAGGGAATGCGAACAATCTTCTCAGCACACGCAATGACCGCTTGGTATTTTGCCAACCAATCCATACCGATTATAGCGTCAAAACTACCAAGTTCTACAGGCATTAAGTTTACATGGAATTGGTGGTTTAGGAAGTTTAATGTGCAACCCTTAAGTATAGTGTTTAACCCAATTATCTCCTGTAGCTAGTTCGACATCATAAAAATGATCTAGGGTAGATGGCGTGTTGTCAATTTGGGAGCTAAATGCAGAAGACACAAAACTTCGATCGGCACCCGTATCAAACAAGATATAAGCATAGCGGTTGTTTAGAAGAAATCGTTTACCGCCAATCGACGTTGTCTGGTTGCCCCGCATTTCCACCACAATACACCTTCGCTGGGGCCCGGTCATATCCCCCCAGCTTGATTACCAAGGGTTGCCTTTGTTGGTCTTCATTCTTGACAATCAAATTTTGAAAGTGTCCCTGATCTCTGCACTCAAAACAAGTAGTTTCTGACCCGATCTTGTGCCCCTTCTGGTTGTTATTCGTTGGATGTGGACATTTCTCGTACCCCTACAGTCTTCGTGCGATGTGACCTGTACTGTGCATTTATAGTACTTTGGAGCACACGGACCTTCTTGATTGTTATTGCACTGTGGAACACAGAGTTTAGACCGGCGTAGGATTTTCCTGTATATTGCTCTGCAGTGTAGGCCTGGTGTGTTTGCCTCGTATTTTGTTTGTTGTTGTTTGATTTGATTGTTTCGAAGTGTTTGTTAAAAACTTTCTTGTTTCAGCTTGTCTTTCCGCAATGGTACTGACTTCTCTTGAGATATCAGTTCGTGGGCCATTTCAATAGCCTCTTGCATGTAAAACGGTCTTTGGCTTTGAAGTACGATGTTTCCATAGATTCATGTCGGGCAATCCCCGACATACATTTCAATTGTGTCTGACTCCTCTGGGAAATCCTCACACAATAGAAGTGCTAGTTCTTGAAAACGTTGGTTTTGGTTGTATTTCGGCTACTATCAGTACCTCTCTACTTTCAAGTTCCACAAATTTGCCTCAAAGTTTCTTTCATTTGTTTCGTGGACAATCTTTGTCAGTCATCTTTCTTCCTTAGATCGACCAAGTCGTTGAATAGGAACATCATGCAGTATAACAGTCCATAACCATGGAATTCCACCATGTTAGGAGACTTGCTAAAGAGTACAAGTCGAGGACTTGACCTGGTTTTCCACGAGCAGTTGCTTATTCGGAAGACAAGGTCTCCATTCTTTTCAAACCATAGGGTTACTCAACCACTCTCGGTGCTTGAAATACAACGGTTTGCACTTTATGAAATCCTGGTATAGTGCACTCTTGAGTCAACGCGTTCAGATACCCTGACCCCCTCGTTCGATATGATAGCATGGCTATCAGTGCCATTTTGGTTGCGGTCAGTGTGGCAAAAGGCGGCTTGACTCCTTTGATCAATCTAACTTGGAGTTGGGCATGGTGCCCGTGGTGGTTGTGGCTGGTGTTGTTGTGTGGCGGTGTGACCTTGTGGCTCGTTTTTGGGCCATTTTCTTCAATCACAAGAAAATTTTACAATATCGTTTAGATTTCATATTATAAATCATAACCATTGACATGACATTATCTGATAATAATATGTTAAGATCAACATCACACAGTGAAATGCACAATGTATTGTAATTACACAATTATATAACCAATCGACATTCATTCATCACGAATTCGATTATAAAATGACATAATACCTATTTCTATATAACTTGGAAAACATACCATGATTGGTTCGGTTCAAATGTTTTTCCTTGATTAGGTTACAAATAGAATATATACAACCTAAAGCTTTACTAGCGGGAGTTACCCGTAATTACTTAGTAGGCTGTTCTTCAGGATAGCTAATCAGAAATATAAGATAATAAAGGATAGTTAACCAAAACAATAAGATCTATACCGCCTGCTAGATGGGAGTAACCCCATAAAAATTTAACAGACTGCTAAGAAGATAAAATCATACTATCTCAGTCTTGGAACTGCGGGGATACCAGTGTCCTCCAATGTGTCCACGTCGCGCTCCGCCTCCAGGGGCCTGGGTACAGCATGATTTGCTAATACGAGCGAAGATCATCTGCAGCCTGACGCTGCACTCATGGCGAACGCGCGTCTGTGCTTAATATATGTAACTCGTTGCGCCTTCTAATCGCCCTGCAGCTGAGCTGCAGACCTAGCAAGGGTCTGACGAGTCTCCATACCCTCTTGCTCAGATTAAGCAAGTCTCTCTCTCCTCAATACTCAATTCAGTCTCACAGCTGCACGATCCGTCACCTTGAGTCTGGGCTATTTGATGTCGTGTACAAAACTCTGAACTCTCTTAGTGCAAACATTACTGGTAGGTGATCCTCTGTGACCAACTCTAGGCGGTCATATTCCTTCCTCGCAGGTATATAGGTGTTGGTCTCTTTGTCGGGTATGGCTCGTCTTTGCTAGCTAGCAGGCAGCAGAACTCTCTACAACTCTCACTCACCAGGTTGGAGTAGTAGTAGTAAGTAGTAATCTCTTCCCGAGGCGGTCTTTTGTCTTGTGTCAGCCTTGGGAATATAAGTCTCTCGCGGCTAGTAGTTGTGGCATGTAGAGGATAGGGAACAATGTGGGGTCTGAGGTGTAAGTGAATGATAGTAGGCTGATGCTACATTCTCATCTCACCTCGTGTGCTCTAGGACTAAGGGTCGAATGGTAGAGAAAAAAGTAATGGTGGTAGTAGAGGTGTAGGTGTCCTTCATCCTCAGCTTAGCACTAGTCCTCAGAGCTCAAGCTCGAATATGATACTGGTACATGATCCTCCAGCTCTATGGGATCAGGTACATATTCTGGAGAATGTGGTGCCTGCTCCAGTGCTGTCTGGCAGGCTTACATCGTAAGGATCCTCAGATGGGATACTCATGTTCGTGCCTCAGAGTGACAGAAGTAATTAGGTCACAGCGGAATCAGCTGTCTGACTACTGTGACCAGCAGATATGGCTTATATGAGTATATATTATATAAGTCTCTTTATAGCAATAAACATTTATAATCTTAACATGTATATCAATTATGAGTGCATTCTTTAGTCCATCCAATAAGCGCAACAGTAGGTGTTATGCTATGAATGTATGCACATTGATTGGTCATGTCCGTGTAAACTAAGGGGTTTTCGAATACTCTTTTGAAAATACGGTTTATAGTCCTGCAAAATACATCTTGACCAGGTCTCTATAACCTCTGCTCTTGATACCAATTGTACACCCCCAAATTGGTCGCTGCGGAATAAGGGTCGGGGCGTGTTCTACTCTGGATCCAATAACAAAGATATATATAGATCGACCAAAAGTCGTTTGAAAAACGATACATTGGATTTAACCAAAGTAATTGTTTACATAAGACGAAGCTTAACTTGTTCCCTTGATCAAAATACAAAGTTTTTAGCCATAATCAGATAACAAAATGAAAGCTGACAAAAATCTTTAATGCCATGACATCCAATTTCAAAAACACCAATGTATCCTTGTACTCTTGGTATGACCCCTGAAAAACATTGCTTTAAACGTCAAACAATAATGTTGGTGATTTCATAGGTTTGATTAATCATATATTGTAGGACCACAGGATCTCCCAAGTGTTTTTTGATAATGCAACAGATGCAGATATCATATAAATGTAATTACGTTGCTCTAAGCTCATGACACTGAAGCTTGACGTATGTGAGTACCAAAATTAATGGCCTCTTTGCGTGGTGATGTTCTAACCCGCAACATCCTATATTCGACATGGTATACGTTCGTTGTTCAGTGATAGCTAATCACCCGAACGGGGTTGTCAAAACCCAATAGATCTATTCATAACATTCGCGCTCGTAATTAACAGTTCATGATAATGGGCTCAGATTGGGTTATCGCTACTTAGGCAACATGTAATCATAATATAAAACTTAACCACTTGTGTCCAGTTGTAAAACATTGCATGTTTTTCACCCCAAAAACTTTGTAAAAACAAAAGCATGTAAAACGTGGGGCTATGAACTCACCTTGAGTTCTGATAATCCAAATATCGCAGATAATGCGTCACGTAAAAGATCGAATGCAACCTAAATTATCATAGGTCGTATAAGTACCGAGCACTTATTGATAACATTGAATATAATCCTATAGTTGCTACATCGTACTATCGTTCGGGCTATCATAATTAAAGAGGTCATGACATGACGTACGGGGAGTTAGGACACTTTAAATCGTAAATCCAACAACTCGTCGATACGCCATCCGAAGAGGCCTCATTATGAAACTCCCTAGTAATATAGTACTTTGATAACCACATAATATTCTATATAGCTCAATCACCAACTAATGGTTTTGGTAAAATTGTGTTTAATAAGTTAAAACGTTTATAATTACCGTTTTAGTAAAACTGGCGTAACTTTCGCGTTTTAAGCCCGATTCCCGCGTTTCTTATGCCCATCTTTTCGTATCAAGACGAGTTATCATAAATTGACATTTTCGAATTCGACCTACTGGACCGTGAACAGTAAAATAATGTTCACCATCAGACCCTTATTTATATTTTTATTGATTTTAATGTCTTAAAACCCGTTAACGGTCGTCATTTATTCGTTTATAGCTCGATTTAGTGATTCTTGTCGTAGGATGTTCTCGTAATTTATGAAATTTATATCATACTTTATTATGTTTACCACAAAAAATATAACTTCTGTCATGAATAGAGTAAACTTTTATAAAATAGTTTATAAAAGAATAATTGTTGTAAAACTCGCGAAAATTCATTAACTCGTCGCGTTTTATTGAAAAAATTACGATTTCTTATCAATTTTGGAATCCTAAAATATGTGTTATTTATTTAAAAATATCAACACTTTCTGTTTATATATTTTTATAATAAATGTTTTTATAAAATTCATTTAGGACTTGGTTGTTTAAAGTATACTTGTGATATTAACGTAAACTTTTTACGTACTAATCGATGTTGACAGTTTCTTACTTTCGGATTCGTTTTTTTTTATTTATGTTCGTGAACATGTTATTATCTTGTGAAAAATATAGAAAATAAGTATGTCTTTAACGATTTTGGACAGAATGTTGGTGTTAGTTAGATAAGTCCATATATATCCTTGTTTTCATACTTTTCCACTTTTGTAAACTACCACAAGTCTTATATTTTATATATGTCATATGTGTTACATATAATAAGAGTCCAATTGTCCATCCAAGTCCTCATGATATATCTTTTTTTTGTATGGATTGTGTCCATCATTTTATAGTCCATCATTACTTACAAACCACTAACTTTATAATATTCCACCATAATTTCCTAGTTTAACATATGACTGATTTTTATACAATAACCATTAACACATACAAGCTTCCCATCTTGTTTAACTTTATTTTGAATTGATTTATCTAACATCAATATAAGTTCATAATTAACCTTAACATGTCTTATGTATTTTTAACTTAAAAATTATTATGAAAGTAGGGAAAACCCTAATAACCCATATCATGTTTACACCACAAAACAATATGTTACAATATTTTATCCATCTTTTTAACATGATATATGTGAATAAACAGACATACTATAAAACGTATACCATATGATCATTTCAAAGTAGAAATCTCATTTTCATGATAAAATCCTAAATGTTGATTTAAGCTATAAAAGATTATCATTTGCATGAGAAATGAAAGTTGTAAGAACATAAGAGTTCAAATGGACCTTATGAGGTTTTGATGATGATGAGGAAACAAATGCTAAAACCGTGTTTAGCCTTTAAAACCAAGAGCTTTGCCACTTAGAAAACCCCTTATTTTCTTACAAAAACTAGTTCCTTTCTTGATTAATACTTGTAAATGGTGATTCAATGGATGGAAAACCTTAGAATGGTCTTAGGATAGATGAGTATAGAAGTGTTTGGTGTTGTACGAAAAAATTGTTATAGGATTTGGTTTGGTGGCTTGCTTCTTGCCGTGAGCTAGTAGAGAGAAAAGGGAGGTGATTTGTGATTTTTACCAAGTGTATAAGCATGTATGTGATCTCTCATCACTAGATACATGTTTTTTAAGGGTACATAGTACTTAGCTCAAGGGACAAGTATGGTGTTAGAGGGTTGTGTTCTTGGCATGGTCTAAGTCAAAGGGACAAGAAATGACTAGGTATGGTGTGGTTTAATGAGAAGGCATGGCTAGTATTAATGAGTTATGTTGCACATTTGACCAACTTGGAAGATTTTCTTTATATCTTTGCCATAAATTCGGCAAACATGAGATATATATGATATATTTGAGTACACTTTATGTATTAGGTATAAATGTGGGTATTTGTTGAAGCGTAGAAAAGTTTTTGTGGTTCCGGGAGTGCCTAAACGCAATTTATCGCTGAATCGGTATACATCTTACGTATTCGATAAAATAAATGAACAAGTTAATAAATTATTCTTAAAATATTATTATTAAATCCTTGCTTGATGTAAACATTTAATGTTTGTTGACCCGTTTACATTGAACGCTAATTTTTAGCTTACGCGATTTAAAAACTTAATTCATGAAATCCACAAGCAAAACGTCGTGCTACACTAAAAATTATATAGTAGATTTTTCGACGTCGTCAAATGACTGGAAAACACAGGGTGTTATTTTTAAAATATAAGTTTTCTACTTACGAAACCACTTGGATTTCATTCAACCACCATACTTTCCGCACTAACACCTTAGGTGTATCGTACCACATCGGTTTATATGGGAGTAGATATTTTATCCAAGCTTGGAATTTTAGGTTTTGTTGTTTTTATCTTCCTTGTTTTTTTTTTGTTTTTTTAGTTATTGTTATTTTTTTAGTTTATCTTTATGTTCAATTTTATGTTTCTTCCCTTATAAGAGAATTATCATTATTATTTGTTGTGTCATGATGATGGTGGTTATTTTGCGTATTTATATATGCGTGTTTTGTTGCTATATATATATTTGCTTGTCTACTAACTTTGTTTTGTAGCACGCCTCCATAGCTCGATTCCTTGGTGCCCCAAACAAAGGGGAGCATACACCGAGGGGGAGCATTTGCAAATACATTTTACTTTTTACTTTGTATTCGTCACGTCGTTGCTTTGCATTCGCCAAAATACGTTTTGCAACTGCGCCTCTACAACACTTTTTGCTTTGACAAAAAGGGGAAGAAGAAATGTAAACTCAACTACTAAATACTTATTTAGTAACTTTTAATCAATATGAGTTTATATTTTGTCATCATCAAAAAGGGGGAGATTGTTAATACAAATATTCATGTAAAAACAATATTTATATTTAATGATCTTCGAGTTTTTATAATAACAAATATAATGTCATACTACTTAAAAGTTTACGTAAACAAGTTATTTAGTCGTAAGTTTATTTGCTGATGACAAATCACTTAAGGTATGAATATGGCATTATAAAGCGTATATAATGATCAAAGAAAATTATCTTTCTTGCATTCAATAATTAATATTTGCTAAATAAACGACTATCAAATTATTTTAAATAAATAACTTGAATTAATATTAAATAGTTCTTTAATCATAAGACAAAATATGATTAACATAAATGAAAACAATTTTTCATGAAATTTTTTTCCTTTTCTATTTCATGTTATGAAATATTTTTTTAGCAAGAACTCTTAATCTGATTTTTAAATTTGATATTTAAGCATAATAATATCTTGTTAAGATTTGGGGTTAATCACTAAAATACAAATAACTACCAACTGCATCACATGGATCTACCATAACCAAATACAGATCCAAGCTATGGCAGATCCGTAGATCTGTGATGCTAGTTGTTATGGGCAGAAATTGAATTTAAACCTTGCCTATAAATAGGAGCCATGTGCTCTCATTTCAAACACTTAGTTTAATCTTTTTCTTACACATATTTATTTTCTCTCTTGCATTCTTTAATCATTACACTTGTTCTATTATCCATTACAAGTGATTCAATCATTCCACTCTTTAGTAAATAACACAAAGAAGACATTAAGCTTCAAGTGTTATTAGTATAGTAGAGTCATCACACTTGTGATAGTTATCCTCCTTCATTTATTTGTCTTGTGTTATCATATGTGCATGATAGGTTAGTATTTTAGGCCTTAAAATAAGTAGTGTGTTAGATTGGTTCTATCTCGAAGTAGAACTTAGTATTTAACTTAGTACCAAAAAGGTGTAAAAGAGGTGTATGGTTTTCTCCGCATAAAGGGAGCTTGTTGACATAGTGAAGAAAATATCGAGTTAGGTACTTGGGGAGTGGAGTAGGGCGAAAAGGAGCTTCATAGCCGAACCACTATAAATCATCGTGTCTTTGGTTTGATCTTTCCTATCTTTACTTATTTACATTTCGCATTTACTTATTTATTTATTGTCTCGCTATGATATAAATTCTTGTAGATCCATTGAATTCACATAAGTAGATAATCTAAGTAATAAATTTTAAAATGATAAAAACTATTCAACCCCTTTCTAGTTTCCATACACACCTAAATAATTCAAAATCTTAAGCAAAAGAGATCAAAAAGAAGAGGAAGGAGAACGTTGCACTTTACTCAAAAAATTCAAGGAGAAAGAATGATGCCACCTGACAACCTATTAGGGTCTCCAGGTAATGTACTCGATAATCAGATCTTTGATACCTCAAGCGATGACTCACATCTATCAAATGTAGAAATGTATCTTGTATAATATGTTATTTATTTAAACACTTAACCAATCAATAGGGATGAAAATGGGTGAGAAAAACCCATAACCCATGGGTACTCGCACGTAAATAGGCGAGTAATCTTGTTATTTTTCACCCGCGGGGGGGTTGTGGGTAATAATTTGTACCCGTCGGTAGGTGGTGGGTGGGTTAAAGGTAATGCATACCCATCATGGGTGTACCCATTTAAGAAACCCACAAATGTACCCGCCTAAATACCCACGGGTGTACCCCTAAACCCATTTATGTTAAAATAAAATTTATTATACTACTTAAATATTTATGAGGTTGTTGGTATATATTTAATAACTACCAAAATCTCTAGACTACATAGTAAACTAGGAGTTTCTTTGAGTTACAAGACTAAAAGATGAATATGAAAGATCAAACTTTCAAAGATATATACATGATATATCTCAGTACATGTATGTGATTTAGTGTAATGATGATTAATTTTTTAGTTTTAGACATGTCATTAAGTATTTTGTGAACTTGGTATTTAGAAATTGATGTGATGTCTTATTACCCAGTTTCATAGTTAGTTTACATATCATAGTTTTATGATTTTGTTACATTTCACAAACCTACGGGTTTACCCACGGGCGATGGGTACCCACGAGCATGGGTATGTGTAAATTTTTTTACCCATTAGTGGGTGACGGGTGAAAAAAAATCACGGGTTTAGGTGACGGGTTTGATAAACCCATACCCATTACCCATGGGTGCCATCCCTACCAATCAATAAGAAACTAGAAAGAGAAAGAGATGGAAGGAAGGTTTCTAGTGAGGGAAAGAAGGAGAGAATATTAGATTAATGAGTGTGTGTGAAATGAAACCAACCAATACCCTATCCAAGCTATGAAGAGGGTATTTATACTTCTAGTAGTTGTGGCTCATAGTGGGCTTGTGGGCTTTGGCCCTTTTACCTATTTAAGGTTCTAAAAACTAACTAAGACCTATGAGCTACATATTTTAGGAGTGACATAGTCTTTTCTCGATTCTTAACAATCTCCCCTAAGGGAGGTCACATCCTTTTACAAAAATCTTGTTGGAAACAAGAAAAGTATCGGTCACTTCTAAGTTGTAATAGTCTTAGCTTGTAGTTTGTTATATGATTAGTTTAGTAAGCTAGTCTGGCCCAAGGCCCATGGAAAGCCCGTTAAGACCCATGGCCGGCCTTGTTATGTAGTATATATACCCTCTCCATGCCTTGGAGAGGGTGGTTGGTTGTTTCACTTCTTATTTTCACTCACTTAATATTATTAACATCTTTCTCTCTCTAGAAACTTTCCAACCCACTTCTCTCTCTAGTTCTTTCATAATATCAAAGATTACTAGTATTCTTCAAATCTTAAACTTAGCATTCTATGAATTTCTTCGGTCTTTGCTCGTGGTCTTGAATCTTTGTCTTTCAACTTATGATATGCGTAGTGATCTTTAGACTTTAGGCTTGAGCTTGTTCCTTTAAGCTTGACTTTCATGTGAACTTGAGCTTCTTTGAGATCATCAGCCAAATGCAATCTCTTATTATCATCTTGTGATCTTTTTCCATCTTGTGTACTTGTGACTTTCTGACCGACATGCTCATACTATACTTGATCTTTAACTTGAAAGCTTGAATAAAGCATCTTTCTTGAAGTTCTTTAACTTTAACACATCATCGCTTCAAGAAGGACATGCGGTATCAAAGTATCGGAAGTCTTGAAATATGTAGTTGAGCTTTCATAATGTCTTTACATATGGCAGTCGAATATGAGCATGTGGCTATGAATCTTGACTTGTCTTGAACCAGCTGCGGCCACCATCGGGATTACCTGCATGAATAGGTTAGTGATAAACAACATGTATGTACAAAAGTATCTTTGTTACTTTGTTAAATGCGGTAGCAATAACCATGGTTCCCCATTAATCAGTATAAATACTGCCTGTGATTAGGTAGAATTCCAAAGAATCTCATTGATAGGGTTTCGCAGCTGCACTAGCCGTTTCTCATTGCTGGAGCATCTTAAAGAAGACAACATGGTATGAGTGAACCAATTAGACAAAGTCTCACCGGTTGAATCAAAAATTGATTTGAAAATCAATCGACATGTCACTTGCTAAAGTGATTTTGTGACACATCGAGAGTTTTATGCATTTCAAAATTCGTCAAGCGTCAATTCATAGTATGGACCGAATCGATATCCAGTGTCGCAAGTTTTATCCATATAGGCTCTCATAAGTCACCTACCGCAGAGCTTGTTTGATGTTGGCTCTAGAAGGATTTCTAACATCATTAGGAATACTTTAGTATCACTCTGATGTTCTGGCAATATCACAAGGATAATGCGTAGGACTCTTAAGATATTACTTGTTTTCACAATGTATGAAAAACAAATATATTAGAATAGTGTTTTAGTGAGATTTATTGATGATCTCTTTTGGCTCTAGACTCGATAGTGCATTTTGATTTTAGTAATCGGAGGCTGGAGCAGACTGCCACCTTTTCCATACCAACTAACACGAAGTGAGAAAGTCGATAGAAATGTGTGTAATCTCTGTGAGAAATGAAACAATAGTCTTTTGAGAGACCTTGAGTGACTAAGGAAGGTTGTGCATCGCATCACTGGGTCCATAATGACTATCTTCAATACCAGACAGCAGCTTAGTGTTTCTGATAGCATATGTATTGACCCGGTTTCTGCCTAAGTGTAAGGAGGGCTTCTTTCTTTTCACCCTTTATCTT
>BQNB010077161.1:0-30929 GCA_026074375.1 Tanacetum coccineum | reverse complement strand
GGAATGGAGCTTCACATAAGGGAGATCGAACTTGCACAGAGAAAATGAAATTGGACCTATGAATTTTTTTTGTGAAGGAAAGATCATACACTTTTCAAACAAAATTGTAAATTTAAACCTAAAATTAACAAACAAAACAAACTATAAGGACTAAGAATGTAAATTTACTTTTTATAAAAAAAACACAGACAAAAAAAAATTGTCTTCTTCTTCCTAAAAACACTGCAACACTCAATATGTTTTAAAAAAACAAAACACCCTTCTTTAAATCAAAGAAAAAGAAAAGAAAAAAACATAACCCATTTTGTCGTCTTCTCTGTTGGTTAACCGACGAAGTTGGTTCTGGCGAGCAACTGGCGAGGGTGATGGTATCATGGCTGCCATTCAGCGAACGCCACGTAGGACACCAAACCGCTATGGTGAAAAACGGACCTTTTCACCCAAAAACACTTAAAAATCACTTTTTTGAACGTTTTGACTTGGATTCTTTTGCACAACTGAGTACTAGAAGGCTATAGAAACTACAAAAACATGAACTTTAACACAAGAAACGTGAAAATCAATGAAACTCAAGAACAAGAGCTAAAACCTTTTAAAACTCAACTTTTGATCTAAACCAAGCACAAAAACACACACACAAATGATCTAATCATCCCATGAGCTCTGATACCAATTGTAGAATATTGGATATCATCACACAATCGAATGGTTAGTTGATTAGTCGAATGCTAGAGAGAGAAACAAAGAAAATGCACACTCTTCTAAAGAGAGAAAATGTGTGTGTATAAAAATAACTAACCCACCTCTTCCATAAGATGCAAGAGGCTTATATAGTAGTGTACAAAACCAGCCAAAGGGCCTTTGTAGTGGGCTTACACGTTGGGTTTTATACCCGGCCCATTACTGAATGTTATACATTAAACGATTAACCACGAGCTACAATAAACGATAAAATACATGGGGTAACCGAGTCTTTTTCTAATATCTAACAATTACCCACTGCATAAGCCCTTGTTGTTGCTCCACCGTTCCCAGTCGGATTTCCACGGTTGTTATTTTTCAGCTTAGGGCAATCTTTCTTGTAATGCCCCTAAACTCTGCACTCAAAATAAGTGACAACCCTCTGAATCTCCTTGGAGTTTCTTTGATTGTTAGCATTATCATTAGCAGCATGACTCCTACAATCGAGGGCCAGATGGCCAACTTTCTTGTAATTGTTGCACCTTGGTGCACACTACCCTTTGTGATGATAGTTACATTTGGGGCACAAGGGTATGGATCCTCTAACTCTTTCTTGTCATTGGGCCCTGCAGTGTAAGCCATGGCAACATTTTGCTTCTTAAAGGGTTGTTGTTGAGTCTGATTATTCCTTGTGTTGTCTTCAAGCTTTCTTTTGTTTTCAGCTTGACGGTCAGCAAAAGTATGGATCTTTTGATCCATCAGTTCAGTAGCAAACTCAACTGCATCTTGCATTGTTTTTGGCTTAGATGCCATCACACTGCCTTGGATCATGTCAGGAAGTCCACCGACATACTTCTCAACCTCATCAGATTCCTCAGGAAACATTCTCCCACACATCAGTGCCAACTCTTAAAAACGTTTGGTATAACTCGCAACATCAGTTCCCTTGACCTTTAGGTTCCAGATTTCAATATCTAACTTCTTGATTTCACTTCTTGGGCAGTACCTGTCAGTCATCATTTTCTTTAGGGTCTTCCATGTCATTCCATATGCAACATCAAGACCAACAGTCTTGACGTGGGAATTTCATCACGTCAGAGCACTGCCAACAGAGTGCAAGTAGCAAACTTAATTTGGCACGCAACGGTGTAATTGCTTATATAGAATACAGATTCCATTTTCTTAAACCACTGAGTCAAACCGACGACTCCCTTAGTACCCAGAAAGTTAAGGGGTTGGCATTTTAGGAAGTCACTATAGGTGCACTCGCGAGTAACACGCTCTGTCCTTCTACCATTTCCCGAATCATGGCTATCATCTCCATTTCTACTGCTTCTGTTTGTTTCATACTCAGCCGAAGCATCAGCAACACCTTGGGCTATCAGTGCCTTAATGGCTGCATCGGTCATAGGGGTGGTGGTTTTCTTTGGAGCCATTTTCTTCAAAATCACAAGAAAATATAATACACGTTAGATTTCATACAATCTTAATCGTGACATGACATATGCATAATATATAAAATGAGATCACGTCACACAGTGAAATATACAACTGAAGTGAGATCAACAATGACATAAATAAATCGACATTCATACATAACAATATCGATAACATACATGATAGTTTTTTGTTACAAAATGACCAGTACAGATGGGATACAAAATGAAAATACGGTCCTAAAGCCATGCTAGCTGGGAGTAACCCATAATACTTAGCAGGCTATACATGATAGCTAAATGATGAAACAAGATCCCTACAGCCTACTAGCTGGGAGTTACCCATAAAACTTAGCAGGCTATACAGGATAGCTAACAATGATATAATACTAACAACTACTATCGATGTCTTTTAAATCATCTGGGTGTGCTCGGTCTCTAGCCTCTAATACACGAATGCGTCTAAAAGCACTAGTCACCATATCACATGCATGTTGTCTCTGCCACTCCATCTTGTTGTGCTGAGTCTGTAGTGTCCTAACCTGAGCCTCTAATGTCCTGATACTAGCCTCCAAAGCCATGCTCCTATCCTCTAAACGATACTATGCTTGTCGGGCAATAATAGCCTCTCGCTCATAAGAAGAAGCCATGGATCAAAAGTATCACCTCTCTCTCTCTCTCTCGTCAGTAAGAAGATTTGACCTCTCAACAAAGCTCGGTTGTCCTGAGCGTCCTTATCATGTACATGGAGCTCATGAGCATCCTGCCTCTAAGTGGTAGCAAGATATGTCACCCTATCATTAACCTCCTTCATGGCGGTCATCGCTCTACTCTTAGAATCTCGGATACTAGCATCCATGGTATCAATAAATTTGTAGTCAACTCTATAAGCTAGAGTATTAGCTGTTTGCCAGTGGCATCAGCTATCGAGCTCTCCCCGACCACAAACCTGGAAGCAAGAGCAGTGAGACATAACCTCTTCTGAAATGGCATATCCGTCTTGAGAATATCACTCTTATGATCAGCAGATGGTAGCAACAAGGGTGGTGATGGTACAGGTAGTGGTAATGTAGCTCTCAACTGAATCATGGCTGCTCTGTAGCCTAGTGGTGCCTCAACATAGGTAAGGCTAGTACGTAGAGGTGGGGATAGGATCCTGGGGAGTAGGGATGATAGTGGTGATAATGGAGATGGTGGTGGTGATAGAGGTGTGGGTGTGGCAGCGTACTCGGCAATACGTGCCTCAACAGATGGTGATGGAGGAGTATGGGGTCGAACAGAAATCTGTGCCCTACAGAGTCTGGTCTGGGCAAAAGGTACAGTAGTCTGAGGAGAAACAGGTGGTGCTTGTGGTGTAGCAGCAGACTCGTCAGTCTTAAAGGCTTCCGTCTCCTCAGCTAAGGGGATAGTGTTAGAAATCGAGAAAAGACTCGGTCATTACCAATATATTGTAGAATAGCTCGTAGCATAATATTTGGAAACTTACCAAGCTAACCAGGTCAACATAAGACTCCCTTATGTGTGATCGGCCTAGGCTAGGTATAAATACCTCTCTCTACACCTTGGAGAGGTTTGGTTGTTCATTAGGTTCTTTCACATAATACATTTTCCCTTTCTTTCTCTTTCTAAGTGCAACAACCCTCATTTCTCTCTCTAAACTTTCTTGCTTGCTTAGTTGTTAAGTGATTTGATACTTCTACAATTGGTATCAGTCGCCATGGGGTGATATCATAAGCTTGTGTTCGTTTGGTATGCGCTTAAACACACATAACTTTTACCTAATAAAACGAGCTTAAAAGACCAAAAATACATAAAAATGCATTGTATATGTGTATTTCATGAATTGTGTCTTGCAGGTACATATATATCACAAATAGAACAAAAACGAAGCCAATTCGGATAAAACCGAGCCGTTTGTATTTAGGGATCTCAATTAGGCAGATTCAAAAGTTTATAAAAGAAATTCGTTTAGAAAACTACTGTGTGTTTTACTCATAAGTAACTGCCAACTAGATTCCGCATAGTTGACAGTAAATCATGATTTCATTAAGAATAACGATCCTACAAGTGGTATCAAGTTGGAATGATACTCTGACCTTGAAAGAACTTTTTAATCAATCGAAATCTTCTAAAACTCAAAAAAAGATGTCTGAAACAGAACCCTATTCCCTCCCACCTCGTACCGTTATGCTCTTAGAATCCCGTTATAATCAAAGAAAGGTGAATATGACCTATGGTCGCATAGAATCGCGACAGTATATTGCTATCAATGATCACATACTATGGGACATAACACTAATGGAAACCCAAACCCAACAACAGATCCACATCTCCCTCATTGTGCTGCTCCCAAAGACTTTCACATCTGCAAACGCAAGATGAAACAATGAGAAAGCTCTTAATAAACTGCTTTCGCCATCCCTGATGACATCTTCTCATTTTCATGAGCTGTAGATGCAAGTTCTTTATGGAAAGCCATAAAAAGCAAGATTTGAGGAAAAACGAAGCATCAAAGAAGATGCAAAAGAATCTGTTGAAACAACAATTTGAGACATTACTATTGGATCTAGGGAAGAACTAGAATTCTGCATATGAAAGGTTTCAGCAAATTCCATAGCATGCTAGAATTACATGATGCCAAACATGTCCATTGAAGATGCAAATTTGAAGTTTCTAAGAAGCCTTCCATCGTGTGGTCTGTTGTGGTCTAACATGATTTCTGGACAACCAGATTAGATGATTAAGACTTTGAGTGATCCTCCTAACAACAACTTAATAGTGTAAGAGCATGGACTTGAAGGGTAGTCTCAAATTCAAACTCTTCAAACATTGTTTTTTTTTTTTTTTTTTCTGTCCACTGAATCAAGGGCAGTACTTTGAAACAAAGTACTAGCTGAACCAACACACATATCCCAAAAGGATAACTCAAGCTATCTCAAGCAAGTGCCAACTCCTGCTCCCAACTGAGTTTCTCTCCTCAGATGAAATCAGATGTTTCCATACTTTGCGCAAACAAGCATCTATCCTACATCTCATAGATAGAAGACCTCTTAGCAAATTGATGAGATGCTATGAGAAGAATGGACATTCTATGGCAAGTTGCTATGATAACAGCAAGGAATAAGGAAGTTAATAGAAACAGGAAGATCCATTACCTCAAGCCAAAGAAGGATTACCTTTGATAAGTCCAAAAATTGAATGCTTGACTGTCAAAAGTTAGGTCATTTTGCAAGAGTGTAGATTTCTAAATACCAGAAAACAAAGCAAATGGTCGTAATGAAAAGAGTTGTGCTATTGAAGACAAACCCAAACACCTTGGTAGAAACAACAACATGAAAGATTTTGATTGGACCAAGGAATTTGATGCTTAACCCGTGACATAGCTTATGATGGCACTGACTCGGAAGTTTGAAACAAGATGATTGACATAGGTTATGCAGAACTGCACTTTGGACAAGATGGACTTGTGATTTTGACTGGAGCAACAAAGCTAGATCACCACTATCTTACTTTGATGGCTACAAACTCAGAGTACCTTACTTACTGTCAAGAAGTATAAGCTATAAACTGTTGCTGAAAACTATCAAAAATAAAGAGATAATTTTCAAAGAGCAGGACTGAAATTCTGTGTATTATCAATGAGCTTAGAGTCATTAAGGTCAAGCTTAAAAACACATGAAAAGAATGAATATGCATGGGTGATAAGTATGAACAAATGGAAAATGACTAAGATTAGAGATTTTGAAACTAAAGAAAACAAAAAGGATTTAAGATCAAGCCCTTAAAAGAACGAGATGATTTCAAAAGTAAAGACTTGGAAAAATGTCAAATCTCCGTACTTCAAACGAAGTCCTAAACAAACAAAAAATGTGTCTGATATCATGTAAAGGTTTAGGGATTGAGTCTATAATAGTATGAAAGTGACAATTCATTCTATCTTGGGGATGAAACTTTGACTGATTCTACGTATGGAAAATTTCAAAAGAAAAAGGCCTACAAAGCATACCATCCCCTACAGGTACAATTATCCACCTAGCAAATGTCTCTTTACAGTCCTCCTTAACAGGGATAGATGAACTACCATTAGAATAAAGTTGTTAATACAAGAGAAAACAAACACACTATCCCAATTGATAGAAATAAAGTCATAATTGAAGATTGGGTTGATAGGGAATATGAAGATACTGATATTTCAAGAAGTCAAAAGAAACTGTTTTTAAACACAAGAGAATAGTGAAGAATCTTTTAAAAACAGGTCACCAAACAGTCAAACAGGGTGTAGTCCAGATCTAGGACAAAGGACTTGGGAACAAGGGGTAAAACTATGTATTTGTATGTTACAGTCCTAACACCTGTAAGATTGTAACCTACATGAAAAACCTTACAAAACACACCCAAAACATCAAAAATCTAAGAGAACTGCAGGGTTCAAGGGAAACAAGAACCAGTTTGTAACTAACATCAAAGAGTGGAAACCATAGAATTTCACAAGAAACTCTAGTAGCCCGTCACAAAGAGAGTCCTTTATTCCATCAGCAGTACTTACAAGGGATGGGTTGATAAGTACTGCTAGACCAAAAATGACACAAACAGTACCTTCAAAAAGTACTGCTAATGTGACATATCAAATACGCTAGATCAGATACCACACAGTACTTTCCACGAAGTACTGATGGAAGTTACTATCCAATGATGGATAATTAAGACCTAGAATCTCAAGTTAGTTACTCACTTCATCGAAGTCTCTACAACAAGGACTCCTCATAGACCCAAAGACCAAGAAAATTTGAAATTTGACTGGTAAAGAAAGGAAGTACTGTTGGATCTCAAGCAGTACTTCCACAAACTGTCAAAAAGAGTGCAATGATAAGTCCAAAACAAACATGGAAACCAAAAGGGAACTATCTAGATTCTGTGAATAGGGGTAATGGATCTTACACACTCAAGCAATTTGAGTATGTAACTCCATTAGGGGGTATCCAACCAGTTATTACTTTGGTCCCTAAAAGAGTCTAATTCTTTGAAATTTTTTGTACAGGGCAACCGAGAGATTCTCAAGGACGTATGCTATCATTGACAGTGGAGCTCTGGAAGTATGACAGGAGACCAGGACAATTTGTCTGATTTTCAAGAGTTCAAAAGGAGGTTATTGCCTTGGAAATGACTCTAAAGGTGAAGATATCGCAGGAAAGAAAGGAACATTAGAGACATCATGCTTAGATTTTTGAGAAGTTAGCTATTGAAGAGCTCAGTTTAATCTTTATCTGTTTCTCAAATCTGTGATAAAAGCACAAGGTCTCTTCACAGATAAAGAATGTCTTATCATATCACCAAAGTTCAAGTTTTGTATGATGAAGATCTGGTAAATTCTTAGAGCGTTCCCTAGAAAGAATGAGACTACAGCCTGGATCTAAAGAAAATTATTTCCTTCTGGTGAAATCACTTGTTTGGTTGCAAAGCAACAGAGGATGAAGCAGTCTTATCACCGAAACTGGGGCATGTCACTCAAAATATCAACAAGTTGGTAAAAGTGCAATCTGGTTAGGGTTTACCTCAAAGACATTCAAGCTGAAATCACACCTTGTGTGGCATGTAGAAAGGTAACACAGAACAGGGCATCTTGTCAAGAAAATGAGGAAAGAACTGTCAGAGAACCTCTTGAATTGCTCCACATGGACTTATTTGGACCTGTTTCAGTAGAGAGTATAAACAAGAAAAAGTACTGCTTGGTGGTCACTGATGACTGCAACAAATTCAGTTGGGTGTTTTTCATGCCTACAAGGATGAACATAAGATATCTTCATGAATTAGATTGTGGTTTTAAAACAGGCTAAGACATAAAGTGAAACCATCAAGGTGTGAGCAGGGAACAGAGTTCAAGAATCAACTTATGAATAGTTTTTGTGCCAAAAAGAATCAAGATAGAATATACATTGCTAGGACTCCACAGCAAAATGGTGTAGCAGAAGAAAGAATAGGACTCTATGAAGCTGCTAGACAGCTATGTTAGCAGACTCCCTTCTAATACCTATTCAATTTTTGGGCTAAGCAAGCCAATACTCTTGTTATGTCTTAATAGATGTGTGACCATAAACCCTTCAACTGAAGACATCTTTATGGACATCTTTAATGTGGAAAAAATTCTCCCAACATCATTTCATAGACCTTTTGTGTTTCTCTGACTATACTTAAACTCTGGATCATTTGTAATTTGATGCAATCAAAGAAGGATATTCTGTTGGGATACTCTACTAACATAAAGGGTTTAGAGTCTATAACAGATCACAAGAAAGGTTTCAAGAATTGTCCTTCCACGTAAACTTTTCTTGAGAATCAAAATCAAAAGGGAAAAGTCCTGATTGGATGTTGATCTTGACCTTCAAACTCCATCCGATAATTACATTCCGATAAGGAAAGAAAACTAGCTGATTTAAAGAACAAAGGAATATCTTGTGATGATGTTGAAATATGGATAACCAACCAATTCATTGATTCATATAAACCACTCACCTCATCTATGCTCCAGAGGAACGTACTGGCTGCAAAAGAAGTTACATTGCCTCTGAAGATCAAGCTTTACAATGATGAGCTATGTAAGTTTTGATGCTCAATCTCTGCCAAGATCAGAATGATGATCAAAAGATGTTTTGAAAGGAAAAGAGGAGAATATCTATTGCCAAAGGGAAAAGAACATGTTGACAGAGTACTTCCAAACTAAGTACTAGCCTAATACACCTCCTCAAATTAACTGGCAATACACCTACATGATCCAGATGATGATGTACTCCAACAGATGTGTTTTCTCTACAAACTCTTTTGATGCTGAGAACGGCGAGTAAGCTGACTACAACAACTTGATCCAACCATTGATTTCCCTCTACTCCCACACCTAGAATTCCTAAGATTTCATCCTCAATATCAGTCAATTATTGGCAAAGTACTGCTGGTTCAAACAAACGAAAGGCTACAGACAGTACTTCGATCAAAATCAACATCAAGCATTGGCTTGTCTTTCATATACAAAGCAAAATAGAAACTAACCACAAAGATCACAAACATCTGTTTGCTTGTTTCTTATCTCAAGAGGAACCCAAGAAAGTCTCTCAAGCCTTAGCAGATGAAAGTTGGGTTGAAGCGATGCAAGAAGAACTGCTTCAATTCAAGCTACAAGAGGTATGGGTGTTATGTGACCTACCAGAAGGCAAAAGGGTGATTGGAACTAAATGGGTTTTTAGAAACAAAGAGATGAACGGGTACTATTATCAAGAACAAGGCACGCTAGTTCACAAGGGTAACAGACAAGAAGAAGTAGGATTATGATGAAGTTATTTGCACCAGTTCCAGAATTGAAGCAATCCTAGAAGACTCTTTTGGCATCTGCATCTTTCATGGCTTTACTACTGTCTATCAGATGGATGTCAAAATGCGATTTTTGTATGGCAACAATCACAAAGAGGTATATTCAAACAAGACCTCCAAGTTTGAAGATCCTATCATCCAAACAAAGGTTTACAGAGTTGTCCAAGCACTTACGCCTCATCAAGCTCCAAGAGCATGGTAATAAAGACTTTCACTTCTTTTAAAGCGATGGATATAGGAGAGGGGCTATTGAAAAAAAACTGTTTAGTTAAGAAAGATAGAAGAGATATCATGTTGGTACTGGTATATGTTGATGATATCATCTTTGGTAGCTACCAAGTCTTCTATTGTAAGGATTTTGAAGATCTTAATGCAAAAGGAAATTCAAATGTGAAAGGGAGCCATGGTGAACTCCACTTTTCATTTTTACTTTAATATTCTTTTTGGGGCTTCAAGTCAAACAATCAAATGGTATATTTTCTAAGACAAACAAATATGGTGAAAGACATTCTCAAACAAGTTTGACTTTAGAACCAAAAGCCCGCTCTAACCACCTATTGAAGCTCATAAATCTTTAGGAAAAGATGCAGAAGGTGAAGATGTTGATGTACATCTTTAACAGGTCTATGATTGGATGACACATAACTTAACTGCTTCAAGACCGACTAATGATTTGCTGTTTTGTCTGTGGCAAGATTTCAAGTCCACTCCAAGGTTTCTCATCTACACGCTGTCAAAAGATTTTTAGTATCTCAAACAATCAACCTCATTTGGGTTTATGGTATCTCTAAAGACTCTGCCTTTTCATTTGGAAGCTTTTTCGGATAGTGACTATGCTGGACAACCATGAGAGCAGATTACCACTTCAGAGATGTCAATAACTTAGCAAGAAGACTAAGTTTCCTTGGCAATGCAAGAAACAAACAATTGTGCTATCTCCTCTACAGAAGGCAGAATATGTCAGCTGCAAGTTGTGTGCTCAGTCTTTGGATGCAAAATCAACTACTTGATTATGGATTTAATTTCATGAACACTGAGATCCATATAGACAATGAGAGCACCATTTGCATTGTGAAGAATCCTGTTTTTCACTCGAAGACCAAGCATATCCAAATTCGACATCACTTCATTCGAGATTGTTATGAGCAAAGCTCATTAATGTGGTCAAGGTTCATACGATGACGAATTTACAGATACTCACCAAAGGCTTTGATTTGGTCAAGTTTTACATTTTGGTGGTATCAATTGGAAATGAGACCAAGGCTATCTTTGATCTTTGAGGGGGAGGATCACATATAAAGTACTGGTGATCAAGTAAAGTACTGTTTTGGTAGATTGGATTTTTTGAAGCACTCTAGCTATATTTGAGGGGAGGATATGAATGATTTTTCAGAATTTTTGATTGATCTGAAGAATAATTTGCAAAGTTTAAAGGTTGTCGTTGCAACATATGTGAGTTGGACATCTTTATCTTCGTGTTGAAAGTACTTGCTAATCCATAACTCAAAGTACTGCTGCCTCAGAAAGTACTGCTTTAGACAACAAAGTACTGTCCTAACTTCCGTCAACGGTCAAACATACTTTTTGCCGCTAAAAAACCGTATTACAACGGTCACTTCTAGTTAGCCGTCGCAACCTTTAAATACACAACCGAATTGCATTTTTCCCCTCTCACTTTACTTATATGTCATTCAATAAATTCTTTAATTTCCAACCTCCGACGCACATCCAATTCTTTCAAAATGGCAACCATCTCTCTTGTAACAAGCAACAACATGTATGCGTGTGTAAAAAAGACGGCTCAGAATGCTGATTGTTTATAAAATCATCGATTTTCTCTCACTGGAATGCTCCATTTACTTATTTTTTGTTGGTCGAAAGTCCTGATCTCATCGCACCTTGGCCTCAACAATTTTTGGGCTACCGCTTCCTCTCCAAGTGACAAAATGACGTACATTCGTATCCGCTCCAAGGTAGACTGGCAAGAGATATGATTTCTGAAGCAACCATTCGCGCTGACCTACTTTTTGACGATGAAAATGGCGTTGATTGCTTTCCTAAGCAAGTGATTTGGGATACGCTCCGCGATATTGGCTACGAGGGTAACTTAGCACAACTCCCTCCTTCTTCTCTTACACCTTTATTTAGCCCACAGTGAAGTACTTGATCCATGTAACTTCACGCCCCCAATCCTAAGAGTAACCTCATGGGACAATTTGGTAACCAACATCTGTCTCTGCCCTAGTCGGATCCTAGCAACACATCAGAGGTTTCAACTTTTTTCTTTGTGATACTGAATGGAATGCTAGGACATATTTCAAATGGTACTCCTTTTCTTATGTATCCTAGGTTCGTTCAATTGTTTTTGAACAAGCAGTTAGAGGGGGTAGACAGACCTCAAGATTTTATGCCATCAGTTTCACTTCCTTCCAAAGTGTTTACATTCATGAGGAAGCATAGCACTAAGTTCTCATGTAAGATTACTCCCTTGACTCCATCTATGTTAGAAGTAGTCACAGCATTGGCAGCGGAGGAAGCACAGAGTACCTAGTCTCAATTCTAGGGCTGTGCAATTCAGCAAGGGATGCTCAAGGCACTCCAACTCAAAGTGCTGCTCATTCTCAAAGTGCTGCTCATTCTCAAAGTGCTGCTCATTCTCAACGTACTGCTTCAGTACAACGTACTGCTTCCTTCCATGATACTGTTAACTCTCACGGGACTGCTGAAATCCAAAGGACTGCTGACTTCCAAGGTACGGATGACCCTCATGATGCTGCTTCTATTCCTAAATCTCCCAATGATTATACTCCCACAGATGTGTCTCAAACATCTGGAGAAGGGAAAAAAGATGAAGGACTTTTAGTTTATAATGCATTGAACAGAGACTTAGGAGACTCAATAACATACTCTTTTTCTCACGCAAAAGCAAATACTCAAGCTCAAAGCCAAAGCTCAAGAAATTGTCCAAATTTGTCAAGCCAGTGGTCAAATATCATGCTCTTTGGTAATAATCAAAAACTAAGCAGCAAAGAGACAAGAAAGAAGCCAAAGAAAAAGTGTCCTTCAGTTAAATTGGGGAGGAAAAGGTAAGGAATATTTGTCTGAAGAGCACAAAGTTCAAGAAGAAGAGTTAGCACTCCTTTCTTTGATATACTGCTATCAAGATTGCTGTTACTTCCTAATTGGAAAGAAAAGTGATGAGACTGAGAAGTTACTTATTGAGGAGAAAGAAGCGTCTAATGTAAAGAGTGGAGAAACAAAGAAACTGGATTTTGGAAACAACTCAAATACTGCTAGACAGGGTACTATTACCCAAGAGTCCTAAATTTTGAGGAGAACAGAACCTTCAACCCACTATCCGATCCAATTCAAGTTATGGACTCTGAAGAACAACTTAAAAGCTGCTGAAGTTCTGTTTTCTATTTCTAGACCAAGAGTTTGACATCCTGGACCCATACAATCTCAACCTCAACACAACTCAAGGTACAGATAACATCAACCACTGACCCTAAAGAATAAAGGCAAAGGGATTACTGGTTGAAGAAACCTAAAAAAGACAAAAATGACTCTTCAACAAATCAGAGCCTTGAAACGAACCGAATGATGAAGAAGGTTGCTAAAAAAAAAAATACAAGCTGATGGATCAGAAAAGAAAGAAAGAGGTTTGAAGAATAAAGAAACAAAGCCAAAGACTACTTTGAGAAACCTACTTCTCTGCTCAAGAAAGAAATCAAATGATAGTTTCCTAAAAAGGGACAAGATACAAAAATATGCAAAAAACTTAAGTACCACAATAAGAGTGTTGGACAAAGTTTCAACATCTATTAAAGACTCCTTCAAAGACTTTGTTCCAATGGATTCAGAGAAAGAAAGGAGATTTGAAGGAAAGAGATGTACAAAGACCTCAAGGAAGAGGAAAGCTACAATTACTGAAGCACAGCCATCAAAGAAGCCTAAGTTGAGATCAGAAACTATTGATGAGCTTAGAAACTATCTTCGGGTTGTAGATTTTGAAAAGAATGCACAAGATAAAGAGTCACTAGAAGGAATCTCCCAATGATACAAGCTCCAAGTTATTGATTCACCTGATGGAGAGTATCTCATCATTCACAGAGCTAATAATCACTTCAGGGCTTTTGATACTTTATGGGAGATTCTGCATGTTCTAGATAGACAAGATTTATATCACCTATATAGAGTTGTTGATGACTATTATGAGCAATATTCCTCCAACCGGGCTTTAGGGTGGATGCTTCGGGTGATCTAAACATAATTTGGGAGAAACAGCTGAATCAAGTGATGATGACTTCTGAAGGATCAAGAATAATAAATCATAAGATGGAGAATTTCATGAATCTTCAGGAGTGCATTACCACTAGAGATAGAAGAGGCACTATGATTCACTATGCTGGCCTGAGAGAAATATCCTCTATCAAGAAATGATGATTAAGGATGCTGAACATGGAATGGAAGTTGAAACGAAAGTGAACAGCCATTACCTTGATACATCTGTTCATATCTGTGGACACGGAAAATAGTGAAAATTCTAAACAACCGGTATTTTTTTTATCAAATTTTTTATTATTATATATCTACTTTGATAAAACAACTTAACTGTGAACAAAGCAGTACTTTGTTTAAAAATACTGCTAGTGTAAAACAAACAGTACCTGATGAAGGTACTGCTATTAAAAAGTTGTTTTGAAATATTGTGAAGATTATGAGTGGCAAAAAGATTTAAGCACAGATATTGAATGTCAAACTTTAAAGGGCTTGAGTGTTGGTTTTAACCACCACAACACAAATGGTATTCAATTCACATGTCCTTACAGAACATAAAATTGACTAGGGTCCAAATCAAACAGTTTTGGTAAAGACATCTCAATCTGTTAATGTTTGACAATTTACCACAACTGTATGTGATCAATACACCATGTATTTACACGAATTATTTGCAACTCCAAACAAACGGCTGTTTGGTAAAGAGAACTCCAAATCCGGTTGATAGCTTTAAAGTTTGCTCAAAACTATATGACATCAACTCATCCAATGTTTTTTATTACTGAGAGTTTGACTATCCTGAGCAAACGCTTCATGTACAACTAATCTCAAATCCGTTTATGGTTTGTAATGACTTACCAAAGTCAATAGTACTCAACACAACTATGATTTCAGTTTCTAGTGTTGAAGTGATTTTCTTCATCATGGATTATTACCATTTCTAGGTACCAAAGACTGACTAGACCCAAGATGAATGGCTACTTGTAAAGGCTCATAAAATCCATTCATGTTGCTGAAAAGACATATTGCTGAGAAGAACAATCTGGTTGAGGCAAAAGACAAAGATTTTTGAAGAAATGTGTATGTTCAAGATAAGAGATTTCATTTCAAGATGCTCAAACAGATTGTGTACAAGATACTGCTCAAAGGATGAAGCTTAAAAAGATTGAAGGCATTACTGCTTAAATGACAAACAGCCGATGCTAACAAAGAAGACCACTATCAAGAAACTTGAAGTCAAGCAAGTAGAATTCAAGTTAGGGAGATGTTGGAAATGGCAAGTCAACAAGTCATAAGTACTGCTGAATGCAAATCAAAGTACTGCTATTGAGAAAGTCAAGGTCCTACTGCCAGTCAAAGATCAAGTACTACATGCCGAGATATAGGAACTATAAAGTTTAAAAAAACGTTGTTTTAGCATTTATCTTGAAACATTATTAGTGATAAGAATCAATTAGTGTTATGATATACAAGGACTGTACATCACTAAGTTTATCCCTATGTTTATAAAAGGCTCCCATGAAGATATTAGAATATATAAACAAAACATAGAAAAACACGAAAGTTGAAATTATTAGTATTGTTATTAGTATCTGCAATTTAGCAGATTCCAAGGTTTATAAAAGAAATCGTTTGAGAAACTACCTGTGTGTTCTTCATAAGTACTGCCAACAAGAATTTCCGCATAAGTGACAGTATATCAGTGTTTCATTAGAATCACGATCCTACATTCCAAAAACATTTTTCCCTTTCTTCGACTTTTCTAATGCAACAACCATCATTCTCTCTCTAAAACTTCTTGCTTGCTTAGTTGTAAGTGATTGATACTTCTAAATTGGTAGTCTATCGCCATGGGGTGATATCAGGACTTTGTTGCGTTTGGTATGGTCTTAAACAAACACATAACGTTTACCCATATAATAAAACGAGCTTAAAAAAGACAATAATGATCCAAAAATACAACATAAAAATACAATGTAATAGTCATTTCGTTAATTGGTTCTTGCAGGTACGGTATATCACAAAAAGGGACAAAAACGAATCCATTCGGACAAAACGAAGCCACAAAATGGAATGAGTCGCAAAAACTGAAGCCGAAGCATACCCATTTCTACTATGACAACCCGAGCCCCAACTTAATAGGTCGGTCAGCCCACATCCTAAAAACCTAATAGCCCATAAAAGAACCGAATTAAACCAAACCACTCATTAACCCTAATTCATATATCTGGCCCAAAACATATGTACAAGCCGAAAGTCAAACCCCTAATACCCGGTCAAAGTCTAGTAATATAAACGTTGGGTCAAAAATCACTATTTATCCTCCTCTTTCCCTCCCTCATTTTCACATAGAGCAATCAAATTACCCAGGGTAAACATACTCACTCTCTAACCCTTCTAGAAGCTCAATGACACACGCAATGACGTTTTTGGTAGGCCACGCTGGCAATCCTCTACTCTCCCATTGCCTGTGAATGCGTGGATGAAATCAAGGGCTCCAAATGATTGCTTGAGGATTGGTTAAGATTGAAGGGCTAGGATTGAAGTATTGGATGCTCCTCAAGGATTTGGATCCTTCCTCTGAAGGCTATATAAGGAGGCCTCTTCACACAGCTTAATGAGTCTAGTTTTTAGCTTAATTTTGTAAACTTTTAGCTTATCGTTTAGTTTTAATGTATTTCTTCTTTTAAAAAGCTTGTAAACGTTTCCATTTTAATAAAAGTATTAGTTTTATTTACATTGTGCCTTTAAATTTTGTTTTCACAATAAATAAAGCTTGTAAAACATGTGTTTGGATACAACTTAATAAGCTCTAATAAGATATCTTAACTATAAGCTACTGCTTATTCACTTAAGCTTTACTAAAAGCTTAGCTGAATAAGTCATTCACCTTAAATCTCACTCAAAATATACCTCAACTTTTGGAAGATAAGCCAAACATGGATGGGCTTGTGGACAATACCAGCTTATCTTTGATAAGCTGAAGCTTGTAGATTTAAGCTTGTAAAAGCTAATTTGATCCCTGTTTAAGCTGGGATCAAGGTACAATCCCTTATTTCACGTGTTAGATTACTTTGCTGTTTTGCTTATTCTTTGCTTATTTGTGCTTAATCCTGCTTTGATTGTGCTTATTCTGTCTTCATATAGCTTATTTGTTCTAGTTTTAAGAGTTTCATAATCTGTTTTGAGTTTTAGTTAAGTTTTCATAAAAATTGTTCAAAGAAACCAAAAATATGTCTAATATTCTAGTTTATGGATAAATGCTTATTAGTGCTTGAAATTTGCTTATTTGTACTTATATTACTTAGTTATTAATTTGTTTTCTAAAATTAATGCTTAGTTGAATCTGTTTTAAAAAAAAAAAAAAAACTTATAGTTTTACTCTAAGTGGAATTAAGGGGGTGTTTTGGCTTAGCAGAATTAACCAAATGTTAATACTGCTTGTGCACTTTGGTTTTGAAATCTATATTTGATTAGCTTTAAATCAGCATTAGTGTTAGAACCAATGAAGTTTGAATAAGTATAGTTAAGATTTTAGGTTTGGTTCATTCAATTTCTAAGTCTGCTGTTTTAAATAAGGGTTTTAAGGTCTGATTTAGTGAATTACTTATTAAGTGCATTTGAGGTTTTAGTTTTAAGCTTAATCTTTGTCACTTATGCAATTAGAAATGATTAGTTATAGGATTGCATATGCTCTTGAAGTTTTTACCTAAACCTGTCATAGTTTATAAATGTTCTAGTAAAGTTCTTAAGAGCCAGTTTTCATTCATAAATCTAGGATAGCTTTAGTTTAATTTAAGGTTTGAAATTAATTGCATAAGCTCATTAGGTTGTAAGCTTAATCTGTCTAAGCTTATTTAGAGTTTTTAGATTCATTTACTAGCTTATAATTAGGGCTGCATTTAGCATTTTAGCATTTATAAAAACTTGAAAAAACGAAAATCATAGTTAAAACAACTTTTTCTCTTTGTTTTTTCTAGCACTTAGCTTATCCTTATTTGATTAATTCTTGCTTTTGTGTGCTTATTAGTGTCCATTCTTAATCTGTTTTGGCTTGTTAGCTTATTACTATAGCTTAATTGTTCTAAATCTTAGCTCAAAGTTGGTCTAATGTCCATATAATCTGTTTGTTTTATGTCTGCTGTCTTTTAAGCTTTTTAGTGCTTTTGAGTTTAAAATATTTGCTTATTTTGAGTCATTAGAGCTTATTAGGTTTAGTGCATATTCTGTTTTGAGTTAATTTGTTTCTAAGAGCTTATTGAGTCTAAGAGTTAGCTTAAAATCTGTCTAGAGTATCTTTAAGGTGTCCCAAGTTTTCAAGCCTTTAAGTGTTTTTCCAACTGATCTTGTTTGCTTATTTTTGATCATAACTGCTTAATTGGTCTGGAAGTTGGTCTGTTTCAGCTTATTTGAGTTTTTCTTTAGCTTATTGTGTCTTAATAAGCCAAACAGTTTGGGTTTAAATCATAGGTTCAAATAAGTTAAAAATGTCACTTTTTCTTTAGCTGAATTATGGCTTATTAATAAGTTTGTCAGAAAGTTGTTTTTACTAAATTGCTTATTTTTAGGTCTTTAGCTTATTCAAAAAGAAAAATTTAAAAATAATAATAATTTTCAAAAAGAGAAGCCACAGGGGTCGAACTTGTGACCTCTCCCTTTCTTATAGCACACGTTAACACACACACTCACAACCATCTACGCCCTTGGGTCTTTTCTGTTAGACCCTTGGGGCATTTTGGTTTTACGGGTTAATTTCAGTTTAGCGTAATAAACTTATTAGCGTTATTTTCACAGCTTATCTACTTATTTGCGAGTTAATTTCCTTCATTAGTTTTAGTCTTAAATATTTTCAATAATTTTTCTAGATTTTTTATAATTAGTTTAATATTTTTAATGTTTAATTTAGATTAAAAGTGTTTTTAATTCATAATAAATAAAATAAAAATCAAAAAAATAAATTTCTTTTTTCTAAATTAATTTTTTAGTCATTTAGGTTTTTAAAAATTAAATTTGAGTGTGTAGGGTTACAAATTTGAATTTAACTGCTTACTTGTCCGCGTTTTTATTTCATGTTATCGTTTCTGGATAAATCTTATTGTTTTTTTGTTTTAGCTATCCTTTTATTTGTTTTTGCATTTTTGTTAGTAGAAATAAATCCAAATCACAAAATTCGATACTTCAAACAAGAAACACGCGATACGAACTAACCACATTCCTTCAATTCACACGGCTTCGTACAAGATACGACTCCTAAAGATTTGGTCATCACTTTCCTAAAGTGAATTTCATTTTAAAACGGAAATAATTACTTCTTATATTATTTAATAATTGGTATTTTAGTTATATAATATATATATATAATATTATATATTTAAATATAATATATATATATAAATATATATATATTATATATATATATATAATATTATTTATATGCAATTAAAACCCGTCAATCAATTTTGGCAGCCGCCAGCCGAGAAGTGTGTATCAATTACCTGAAGTTTGAAATAAGTAGTTTTGAAGACACCTATCCCTCGAAGTTCTCTTTTTTTATTTCTTTTATATAAACTAAAAAAATACAAAAATATTTTTTTTCTCGATTTATTTTCGTAGATTTATTAGAAAAACCAAAAATACTTTTCCAAAAGTATTTTAAAAAACCAAAAAAAAATTTAAAAAACAACAAAAGCAACCGTTGTGTCACTTGTGAAACTGGCTCACCTTTATATTACAAACTTTAAGAGAGGTTTAAGGAGGGTTGATCCTACGAACTTCGACCCGAAAGGAGAAGGTTTTTAAAACAGCTTTCGCGCTTACTCGCTCCTCTCCGCTTCTTTTTTGCATTTTCTAAAGAGCTACCATTTCACTTGTTCGATATCGGTACAAAAATATTTTGATTTTTTTTTTTCTATTTTAATTTTAGTGCATGCGTACTCGCTCATCATCGCAATAATTGTCAATCCTTCCACGACTCCGAAACGTCGATAATCATTGACTTCCAACAAAGAGTAAATCGTTTTTCTTTGCAGAGACTTTCGTAGTTACAATGGCCGATCCAACCTTACATGGCGGAATACTCCAAGCACCCCACCGAGGTACGGAGATGCAATCGTTACCCCGCTATTCTCACGGTAATTTTGTGCTTAAACCCGACTTCTAATCTGTAACTTCAAAACAATTTGCGAAGGGATATGAGAAGGAAGATCCATCATGCTCGACATTCGTTATTACCGAAGATTACTTCCAACGTTAAGATAAAGAATTGCCAATTTCGTCGATTAAGCTTATGCCTTTCTATTTTCTATCGAGGGCAGCCCGGTTTGGCTCGAAAAAGAACCCCCTCGTTCTATCTAACTTGGGAGATCTTGTCTC
Source organism: Tanacetum coccineum (assembly GCA_026074375.1). Classification (NCBI taxonomy): domain Eukaryota; kingdom Viridiplantae; phylum Streptophyta; class Magnoliopsida; order Asterales; family Asteraceae; genus Tanacetum; species Tanacetum coccineum. The sequence goes on along the minus strand of BQNB010077161.1, from coordinate 10,800 downwards.
CAAGTTTTATACCAATTCTTCTCCTACCAAAACTAAAAATCTTCGAAATGAAATCACAAACTTTCAACAAAAGTTTGAGGAAACGATTAGTGAGGCATGGACCGTTACAAGGATCACTACGTGCCTCCCACAACAAATCACTGTTTTAAAATTAACGGAATTACACAACGTGATACTTCTATATCTAAACCCAACCGATCAAGATTCTTAAATGCTTTGCCTACCGTGGTACTCTTTTGACTAAAACCTACCTCGAGAGTGCTTTGACGATTACGAAATAAGTCCAAGTTCGCACTTCACGAGACAAACCGGTTGTTTCCAAAGTGAGTGCTAATACTTCTTTTACCACGGCATGTCCATCGAAGATGGCCACTCTTACTGATGCCATTAATGTTATGCTTCGTCATGTTAAGACCTCATTATCAGAGACCGTCAAAGCAATTTCTAAAAGTTGTGTGACTTGTGGGGGACCGTATCCCTACTATGAGTGTCTTGCCGCCAATGGCAACACTTTCAATGCTTCTGCAGCCGCAGCAACCTATAATCAGAATCAAGGATATCGTCCTCAAGGAGACTCAATTATCGTGCTAGCAACAAATGGACCAACCTGGTTTTCCTTCCGTGCAAAATAATCAAAACCGTTTCAATCAAAATCAAGGTTATAATCAAAACTAAGGAAATAATTTCAATCAAGGTAACCAGAATTATCAAGCACCGCCTCAAAATGGACCTTCAAACGATCTCTCGAGCTACACGAAGACAAATGACGTTAATATAAGAATAATGCAAAATCAAATAAGCAATATGAGGACGGAATTGAAGAAAGAGATGGATACTACATTGACTAGACAGAACAATGAGTTCAAGAATGAGTTAACGAATGATATTAAGAACATGATAAGTAGTTTTTTTCAAATGAATACAACTTCTTCTTCGGTCTCGGGTTCACTTCCTAGCAACACCGTTGCTAACCCGAGAGGTGACTTGAAAGCAATCACCACCCAAAGTGGTATTTCTTATGATGGACCCCCAATTCTACCTCCTTTCTCCCCTCTTCCCAAGGTGGTGGAACAGGAACCCGAGGTGACAAAGGATACAGTGCAACCGAGTACCGAAAACATCCAACCTACGGTAGTCCAAATTCAAGCTTCATTTGATGAGCCCGTTGTTGCTCCTAAGCCTAAACCGTTTATACCTTATCCTTCAAGAGCTAACAAGCAAAAGCTCCGTGAAAAAGATAATAACCTGGCTTCAAAATTTGTTGAAATATATAGTATATGCCGAAATTTGCTTCAATGTTTAAAAGTCTCCTTAATAACAAAGAAAAATTGTTTGACTTAGCTAAAACACCGGTGAATAAGAATTGTTCGGCGGTTATCCTAAAATGTTACCCGAAAAACTTAGAGACCCCGGCAAGTTTCTCATTCCATGTGATTTTCCGAGTTTAGTTGAAACGCTTAGCCATAGTGATCTTAGGTGCACAAAGCCTCAACTTGAATGCTCTTTCCATATGGAGAAAGCTTTCTCTCCCCGAACTTACTCCTACGCGAATGATTCTTGAGCTTGCGGACTAATCGACGACTCGACCGACCGTAGTTTGCCCGAAGATTGTCTGTAAAATAGGAAAGTTCCATTTCGCCGACTTCTAGTGTTGATTATGTGTCGATCCCGGCTTCCCTTAATTCTCGAGACCCTTTTTTTAGACGCATGAGCTTTGATGAATGTTTACGGTGAAAATTAACCCTCCCTCCGAGTTGATGATGAAGCCATAACCTTTAAAGTTGGTCAAACTTCGAGATACTCTTACAATGATGCTAAATCGGTTAATCAAATCGATGTCATCGGCATTTCATGTGAGGAGTATGCTCAAAAAGTGCTCAGATTTTCGGATACTTCTACGAGTGGCAATCCCACTCCGTCTTTAGATTTCCTAACCTTCTTCGTAATTCCCCCTCATCTCACTCCTTTTGAAGGAGGTGACTTCATTTTAGAAGAAATCGAAGCTTGTCCCCCCCCCCCCCCTTACAAATGATTTAATTCTACCGGGAATTAATGATGCCGACTTTGATCTGGGAGACTTCTCTACCCAAAGTTATTAAATGAAGATCCATCATCTCTCTCCCTCCGAAAGAACTTCATATGAGGAAATTAAAATGAATAAATTTTCTATTGAAGATCCTCTGAGCTTGAGACAAGGATTAACCGCTCCCGTCTTGAATACGCGTTTTTAGAAGGAACCGATAAATAACCCGTCATAATTTCTAAAGAGTTAAAAGATGAAGAAAAGGCCGCCCTTTTAAAGGTTCTTAAGTCACACAAACGGGCCATCGCATGGAAAATCTCTGACATTAAGGGTATCGACCCTAGTTTTTGTACTCATAAGATCTTAATGGAAGACGAATTCAAACCGGCAGTTCAACATCAAAGAAGGGTGAATCTGAAAATTCATGAGGTTATCAAAAAGGAAGTTATCAAACTCCTTGATGCCGGATTGATTTACCCTATCTCCGATAGTCCGTGGGTGAGTCCCGTTCATTGTGTGCCTAAAAAGGGTGGTATGATCGTAGTTGAAAATGAATATAATGAGTTAATACCCACTAGGTTAGTTACGTGATGGCGAGTTTGTATTGATTACCGAAAGCTTAATGATGCCACTCGTAAAGACCATTTCCCGTTGCCTTTTATGGACCAAATGCTAGAACGTTTAGCAGGGAACGAATACTATTGCTTTTTAGATGGATTTTTCCGGTATATTTCAATTCCAATTGACCTAAAAGACCAAAGAAGACCAACCCACTTGCTCTTATGGGACGTTTTCCTACCGACGTATGCCTTTTGGTTTATTTAATGCTCCGGGCACGTTCCAAATGTGTATGATGGCCATTTTCCATGACATGATCGAGGAAACAATGGAGGTCTTTATGGACGATTTCTCGGTCTTCAGGGATTCTTTCTCGTCTTGCCTCTCCCATTTAGATAAATGGCTTAAAACGGAGTATAGACATCCACTTAGTTTCAAAATTAGAGAAGGCCATTCATGGTTAAAGAGGGGATTGTCCACGGCCATAAGATTTCAAAGTCTGGGATTGTGGTTGACAGAGCTAAAGTTGATTTTATAGCTAAATTCCCTCATCCGACTTCCGTTAAAGGTGTTCGAAGTTTTTTAGGTCACGTTGGGTTCTATCGTCGATTTATTCAAGATTTTTCTAAAATCGCCCGGCCGATGACCCATCTTCTTGAAAAGAAACCCCGATTTTTACTCGAAAGAATGTATTGGAAGCGTTTAATAAACTTAAGGAAAAAGTTAACCGAAAGCCCGTTTTATTGCCCCCGATTGGACCTACCAGTTGAAATTTTTGCGACGCTAGTGCATATCGTAGGTGCAGTCTTGCACTAACAAAAACCAAACATTTTCAGCCTATACACTATGCAAGTAAGACCATGACGGATGCTCAATCACATTACACGACTACGAAAAAAGAATTATTAGCCGTGGTGTATGCTTTCGAAAAATTTGGGCCTTACTTAGTCTTATCAAATACCATAGTGTATACAGACCATTCGGCTCTAAAGTATCTTCTTGTTAAGCAAGATGCTAAGCCGAGATTGCTCCGGAGGATTCTCCTACTCCAAGAATTTAATGTCATAATTCGTGATAAAAAAGAGCGGAGAATCTCGTGGCCGACCACTTATCAAGACTAGAAAATCCCCATCAAAGTGATCTTGAGAAAAAGGAAATTACGAAAACATTTCCTCTCGAGACACTTGGGATGGTTACCTTTCGTGGTGATTCGAGTACCCCATGGTTTACCGACATTGTAAACTACCATGCGGGGAATTTTGATTTTGAAAGGGATGTCGTCTCAACAAAAGAAAAAATTCTTTAAGGATGTTAAGCATTATTTTTGGGACGACCCCTACTTATTTCGAATTTGTGCGGATCAAATGATTAGACGATGTGTTTACGGCCAAGAAGTCATTGATATCCTCACGGCTTGCCATAATGGACCAACCGGGGGACATCATGGTGCGAACTACACCTCTAAAAAAGTCTTTGATTCCGGTTTCTATTGGCCTACTATTTACCGAGATGCCCATGACTTGGTCACATGGTGTGACGCTTGTCGACGTCAAGGAAAAATCTCGCAACATGATGAAATGCCTCAAAATGCAATTCAAATTTGCGAGATCTTTGACGTGTGGGGAATCGATTTTATGGGACCGTTCCCGTCTTCTCGAGGGAACAAGTACAATCCTCGTGCCCGTACGACTACTTTCCTACATGGGATTGAAGCGAAAGCGCTCCCCCTAAATATGCCACGAGTGTGTGTTAAATTCTTGAAACTCGTTTGCCCATTTGGAACTCCCTCGTGCTATATTAATGATCGCGGTACTCACTTTTGCACAATGCCAGTTCGCGAAGTCATGCTTAAGTATGGAGTTATCATCCGCTTTACTAACCAGCGTATCATCCCAAACTATGGCAAAGTGGAGGTTTCCAATCGGTGGTTGAAAACTATTTAGAAAGGACAGTAAAAAATCCTGCTTCATGTCCGATAATAAGATGATGCATTATGGGCCTTCCGTACCGCTTTCAAAACACCCAATCGTGTGCAACTCCTCATAAGTTAGTGTACGGAAAGGCGTGTCATCTTCCTATCGAGCTTGAACACAAGGCCTATTGGGCTTTGAAACATTGTAATTTTGACCTAAAGACCGCGGGTGATTACCGGAAAGTTCAAATGAATGAATTTAATGAACTCCGTGATCAAGCTTACGAGAACTCTTTAATCTTCAAAAAGAAAACGAAGAAGATTCATGACTTCAAGATTAAGAATCGCGTCTTCACCTGTTGATCGACGTTCTTCTCTAATATTCTCGATTAAGATTTCATCTGGAAAGCTCCCAAACCCGTGACCGGACCGTTCACCGTTACCAATTTTCCCTTATGAACATTTATTATCTCAAACCGACGACTAAACTTCAAGGGAACGTTTATAGACTCAAACACTATTTAGGGACATACACCGATGTATTTCTCGGATCTTGAAACTTTCCCCATGACCATTAAATTCGGTCGAGTCAGCTCAGTGAACTCGTTTTACAAAATAAGCGCTTCGTGGTGAAACCCATGCTTATCCTTAGTATAATATGTTTTATGAATAGGGTGATGTGAAAGGCTATCGCCTCTTCCTTCCTCGTTTTCGTGTTTTGGTTTTATGTCTAGATTACCCACGATTAATAAACTTCTCAGTGCTCGTGGTTTGTCCATCGCTCACTCGATCTTCAATCCTTCGCATGCTAATATATGGGAATCTGATATCCTAACTTCTGAACTTCACGTTTATCATTAAATAGTTTAATAAGCGGCTGTTAGATTTGCGTAGAAACCTCCTTAGATATTTGGATTATTGCTTGAAATTAGGTAATAGGGTGAATCAGTCTCACATGAGGACAATGTGTAGTTCTAGTAGGGGAATCTTTCGATCGATCTTGCTTGTATTTGCCTTTCCTACATTAACCACCGTTTTCCACCAAAAATAGCAAAAATAGCCAAAATTTAAAAAATTTCAAAAATAGAATAAGTGTTTTGACACGAGTTTTGTCTTTTTAAGGAATAAATTTGACTTGATCGAGCATGTTGTGCTCAAGCTTACCCCTTAACTTATATAAATTTAAGCTTTTGCTAGTCTTTTATATAAGAAAGCTTGAAATGCGAAATTCTAGCATTGAAAAACCAGGTTTGCAAGTTTCCATGATAGACCTTTTAAATATAAAAACTGTTTATTAGACTAAGCAATCGCGGAGCTTTTTTATTAAAGGATTTTTAAAATTTGCGAAGAACAAAAATGATAGAGTTTTATATAAGTTAGATGCTAAACATCGAGTAGTTGAGCTCTTTAAAAAAGCCGCAAGAGGTTAATTGTTTGCTTGTTACTCCCCATCCGGTTTAATAAACGTTATATAATTTGTTGAATAATAAAGTTACATTAGATTTTGCATTTCTTAGTTGAAATCACTTCGAGAGATTCCTTCTGGTGAAAGTAAGTACACATCGAGGTTTTTTGTTCAGTTGTGAGAAATAGGCTACCGATTCCTGACGACCCTACCGTTCTAGGTAGTTAAAAGACCATAGGGACTTGAAAGTTTGGCTATAATAATAAGGTAATAAACAACAGCCGAAATAAGACCAACTACCTCTTGCTGGCTCAAACCGATTGGTAGTACGTTTAAAAGGGTGAGGTAAATCATAATAAACTGTGGGTTGATAAAAGTTTATTATCTCTTGCCGGCTCACAACCGATGTGGCTGTCTTCTAAATAAGGCACATAGTAATAATCCGAGACTGATAAAAGTTTGTTGCATCTTGCCGGCTCACAACCGATGTTGCAAGCCTCTAAAAAGGTCCGAAATTACCGTGTCGAATAAACTACTGGCTCTTGCATTAGGACGCCCGATGTGTCAGTTGTTTAAAGGACCGAGGTTTAATAATATTGCAATAATAATAATATTAAAGCCAAATTTCGACTATGGGTTATCTAAATAAAGCTTCCGTTTCTGGACTCGTAGTTGAGTTGTTTCGGATGAAATAAAAAGGATAACCCCTAAATCGTGTGAAATTAGAACCTTAATGTGGACCTTATTCTCCCTATATCGTCTCTTAGCAAAGATTTCAAACTAATTATGGTCTACACGGTTACATTAATATGAATAAGAATTTAATTTATTTGTCACCAATAATAAAAATAAAACCTTTATAGGACTTAAAAATAAGGGAGCGGAAAGTAGCTATGCATACACAATTAGCATTTATAAGTAGTGTTAGCATCTTAACTTGTATTTAACAATGATTTCGTTTTAAGCTTGGTTTGGGGCAGGTGAAAAATCAAGGACGATGAATTTATCCTTTTAGTGCTCTGTGAAGTTATGATATGTATGAATAATAATAAATGCATAAAAATGGCAAAACGGGGAGCTTTTCAAAACCAGTGATTTCTTACTCCCCTTAGATGAACACTTAGCTACTTTTCGAGGTAATTAGTCTAAGGGGTGGAAGTTTTTGGTTTTCTAAGTGTGTTTATGACATTGCGTGAGGACACGGCAATAGCTTAGTATGGGGGATTTTGATATGTGCTTAAACACACATACCTTTTACCTAATAAAACGAGCTTAAAAGACCAATAATGACCAAAAATACATAAAAATGCATTGTATATGTGTATTTCATAAATTATGTCTTGCAAGTACAGATATATCACAAAAAGGACAAAAACAAAGCCAATTAGGATAAAACCGAGCACGGGAATGGAATGAGCGTGAAAAACCAAAGCCGAAGGCATACCTATTTTCTATGGACCTACCCGGGCCCACTTAATATAGGCTGACCAGCCCACATCACTAAAAACCTACAGACCATTCAATAAGCCCTAAGCTAAACCAAATCCAATCCATTAACCCTAAATCATATATCTGGCCCAAAACATATGTACAAGCCCAAGTCAAACCCCCAATACCCATTCAAAGTCAAGTAATATAAACGTTGGGTCAAAAATCACTGTTTATTCTCCTCTTTCCCTCCCTCGTTTTCACATAGAGCAATCAAATTACCCAGGGTAAACATACTCGCTCTCCAACCCTTCTAGAAGCTCAATGACGCACGCAATGACGTTTTTGGCAGGCCACGCTGGCAATCCTCTACTCTCCCATTGCCTGTGAATGCGTGGATGAAATCAAGAGCTCAAAATGATTGCTTGAGGATTGGTCAAGACTGAAGCGCTAGGATTGAAGCATTGGATGCTCCTCAAGGCTCTGGATCCTTCCTTTGAAGGCTATATAAGGAGGCCTCTTCACACAGCTTAATAAGTCTAGTTTTTTGCTTAATTTTGTAAACTTTTAGCTTATCGGTTAGTTTTAATGTATTTCTTCTTTTAAAAAGCTTGTAAATGTTTCCATTTTAATAAAAGTATCAGTTTTATTTACATTGTGCCTTTAAATTGTTTTCACTTTAAATAAATCTTGTAAAACATGTGTTTGGATACAACTTAATAAGCTCTAATAAGCTATCTTAACTATAAGCTACTGCTTATTAACTTAAGCTTCACTAAAAGCTTAGCTGAATAAGCCATTCACCTCAAATCTCACTCAAAATATACCTCAGCTTTTGGAAGATAAGCCAAACATGGATGGGCTTATGGACAATACCAGCTTATCTCTAATAACGTAAGCTGTTAGATTAGCTTGTAATGCTAATTTGATCCCTGTTTGAGTTGGGATCAAGGTACAATCCCTTATTTCACATTTTAGATTACTTTGCTATTTTGCTTATTCTCTGCTTATTTATGCTTAATCCTGCTTTGATTATGCTATTTGTTCTAGTTTTAAGAGTTTCATAATCTGTTTTGAGTTTTAGTTAAGTTTTCATAAAAATTGTTCAAAAAAACCAAAAATATGTCTAATATTCTAGTTTATGGATAAATGCTTATTAGTGGTTGAAATTTGCTTATTTGTACTTATATTACTTAGCTATTAATCTGTTTTCTAAAATTAATGCTTAGTTGAATCTGTTTTAAGCTTAAAGTTACTCTAAGTGAATTTAAGGGGGTGTTTGGCTTAGCAGAATTAACCAAGTGTTAATACTGCTTGTGCACTTTTGGTTTTGAAATCTATATTTGATTAGCTTTAAATTAGCATTAGTGTTAGAACCAATGAAGTTTGAATAAGTATAGTTAAGATTTTAGGTTTGGTTCATTCAATTTCTAAGTCTGCTGTTTTAAATAAGGGTTTTAAGGTCTGATTTAGTGAATTACTTATTAAGTGCATTTGAGGTTTTAGTTTTAAGCTTAATCTTTGTCACTTATGCAATTAGAAATGATTAGTTATAGGATTGCATATGCTCTTGAAGTTTTTACCTAAACCTGTCATAGTTTATAAATGTTATAGTAAAGTTCTTAAGAGCCAGTTTTCATTCACAAATCTAGGATAACTTTAGTTTGATTTAAGGTTTGAAATTAATTGCATAAGCTCATTAAGTTGTAAGCTTAATATGTCTAAGCTTATTTAGAGTTTATAGATTCATTTACTAGCTTATAATTAAGGCTGCATTTAGCATTTTAGCATTTATAAAAACTTGAAAAAACCAAAATCATAGTTAAAACAACTTTTTCTCTTTGCTTTTTCTAGCTTTTAGCATATACTTATTTGCTTAATTCTTACTTGTGTATGCTTATTAGTGTCCATTCTTAATCTGTTTTGGCTTGTTAGCTTATTTCTATTGCTTAATTGTTCTAAATCTTAGCTCAAAGTTGGTCTAATGTCCATAGAATCTGTTTGTTTTATGTCTGCTATCTTTTAAACTTTTTAGTGCTTTTGAGTTTAAAATATTTGCTTATTTTTAGTCATTAGAGCATATTAGGTTTAGTGCATATTCTGTTTTTAGTTAATTTGTTTCTAAGAGCTTATTGAGTCTAAGAGTTAGCTTAAAATCTATCTAGAGTCTCTTTAAGGTGTCACATGTTTTCAAGCTTTTAAGTGCCTTTCCAACTGACCTTGTTTGCTTATTTTTTATCATAACTGCTTAATTGGTCTAAAAGTTGATCTGTTTTAGCTTATTTGAGTTTTTCTTTAGCTTATTGTGTCTTAATAAGCCAAACAGTTTGGGTTTAAGTCATAGGTTCAAATAAGTTGAAAATGTCACTTTTTCTTTAGTTGAATTCTGGCTTATTAATAAGTTTGTCAGAAAGTTATTTTTACTAAAATTGCTTATTTTTAAGTCTTTAGCTTATTCAAAAAGAAAAATAAATAAAAAAATAATTTTCAAAAAGGGAAGCCACAGGGGTCGAACCTGTGACCTCCCCTTTTCTTATAGCACACCTTAACACACACACTCACTACCATCTGTGCCCTTGGGTCTTTTCTGTTAGACCCTTAGGGCATTTTGGTTTTAAGGGTTAATTTCAGTTTAGCTTAATAAGCTTATTAGCTTATTTTCACTGCTTATCCGTAGGGCTTATTTGCTAGTTTTATTTTTTCTTCATTAGTTTTAGTCTTAAATATTTTCAGTAATTTTTCTAGATTTTTTATAATTAGTTTAATATTTTTAATGTTTAATTTAGATTAAAAGTGTTTTTAATTCATAATAAATAAAATAAAAATCAAAAAAATAAAATTCTTTTTTTTAAATTATTTTTAGTCATTTAGGATTTTTAGAAATTAAATTTGAGTTTGTAGGGTTAAAATTTGATTTACTTGCTTACTTGTCGCGTTTTTAATTTCCCGTTATTGTTTTCGTGCTTAAATCTTAATTGCTTTTGTTTTTAGCTTTTCTTTATTTGTTTTTGCATTTTGTTAGTAGAAATAGAATCCAAATCAAAATTTGATTATTCAAACACGCGATCACGAACTTAACCGATTCTCAATTCACGCTTCGTCGGGATACGACTCGGGAAGATTTGGTCATCACTTTTCCTAAAGTGATTTTCATTTCTTAACGGAATACTTACTTCTTATATTATTTGATAATTGGTATTTTAGTTATATATATTATATATTATATATGCTATTAAACCCGTAATCAATTTTTGGCGCCGCTGCCAGGGAAGTGTGTATCGAATATCGCGTTGAAGTTTGAAGATTAGTGTTTTGAAGACCCTTCCTCGTGAAGTTATCATTTTGTTATTTTCTTTTATATAAAAATAAAAATACAACAATATTTTATTTTTCTTGATTTATTTTCGTAGATTTATTAGAAAAAACCCAAAATACTTTTCCTAAAGTATTTAAAAAACCAAAAAAAATAAAAAA
>BQNB010077160.1:7065-21219 GCA_026074375.1 Tanacetum coccineum | reverse complement strand
TATGGAGAAGGGGTTGGTTGGTTCTTGTTAATTCTCATTTGTAATTTTGCAAGTAATCTTCCATCTTTTCTTCTCTCTACCTTTCTCTTTCTAACTTCTCTCTACAATTCTTCCATTCTTCTCATCTTATTTTTTCTTGTTTCAATTATGAAGTGAAAGTGATATATTAGATTATTGACAAAGCTCTTGAAGTATCCATGCAACGTGACAACAATGATAAAATTCAAGCAACATTGGCTCAGTCTCGTAAGCAATGCCATGATGATCAAGATCCTCCTCCACCTCCTCCAAAGGACTCTGACTGAAGCAAGAGGAAAAAGCAAGCTTCTGATGCTTTTACTTTAAAATAGCCTCTAGTTCAGAAGTCCTTGGCTTGGAAGACCTTTGACTTGAGAAAAGCTCCCTCCAGCTCCTCCAAGCAAAAGCCTACTTCCCTATCTATACACCATGTTGATGACACTCCAATTCAAGAAGACATGCATCTCTCAGAATCATAGGATAGCAGTGTTGCCCACCTTCCAAAGATCAAGACTAGACTAGACTGGTTGAAGCCTGTACTAGAAGAAGACATACCAGAAACACTTGAACCAGACTGGGTTATTCCTCCAAATGACTTACCTGAGACTGAGAACAACTGGGCTGATGCAATAGCCAAAACGTATAAAGATCCAAAGGAAAACAAGTTACTTTAAAAAACTAGAGATATGGGCTCCTTCATCAAATGGTATTGCAAACAGATTGGGAAGTCGAAGCTCGTCAAAGCCGATTTGGAAGGTCCAGCTTACAAGTTAGTCAGACCATTTCACAAGAATAGAATTTCCCTTTAATTTCAAATGGAAGAGTGCCACGTGTTACTGATAGACCAGATTGATTTGATGAATCCTGAGGGTAATCGGGTCATGCATGACATCAGCAAACCTTTACCTCTAGGAGGTCCACCAGGTCAGGTAACAATTCAAACTAAATACTTCTTTAATAAAGATCTGGAATATCTTGTATCAGGTGACAAAGAAAGAAGGAATGCTTTGTCAATATCCAAGCTGAAACCGGGTACTATCTAGAATTCGGGCTCGAAGAATTAGTACCGTCACTATGGATTGAAAGTGAACGTGACTACGATATTAGTGCAGCCTATGGTATTTCACACTGGTGGTTCAATCGCAAGGAATTCTACATTTCAAGATACAGTGCCCCTTTTAATCGCAGTGCAGTCAGACCTCACATGAGGATTCTTAGTATTGTCAGTCTCAAGACCTACTCCAGATACGGTTACACATTCTTGAAAGAGATTGTTTTACGCAGAGCTGACTACAAAGAATACAAGATCTCAGAAGCCGACTTCAAAAATCTGCATCCGAGTGATTTTGAGGACTTGTACCTGCTTAATCTTCAAGGCAAGCTCAACCACTTATCTAGATCAGACAAAGTTGCCCTATCCATCGCCGTCAACTTGTAGACTAGGAACATCGTCATCAAACAACGTGTAGAAGACTTGCAACTCGGCATTGAGAACTATCAAATGAAGCTCAACCTTACATAACCGAGTTGGGATGCAACTGATTTTCTCTTCAAAGAAGATTACACCATTGTCCACAAGCCAAGGGCCGTAATCTACAGAGATAGGAACAATCAGAAGAAGATGATGAGGGAGACTGAGGTGCACAAGTCAGCGATGGCATGTTGATGAGAATTCTAGAAAAGCTAGATTTCATGGTCAAAGACTATGAGTTGTTTAAGTTCAATCCTGGCATAGAGAATAGGATTTGGACTGAGGATAATAAACGAAGGAGTCAAGAGTTTATCAAGCTTATTGAGAGAAGGTTCAAGATCAGTCAAATTTTTAGGAGTCTCGAAAGCTTTGTTAGTGGAAGGTTAAGAGATATTAACTACGTACAGACTCATCAACAGAACCGAATGATCTCATCATTCTGATACTCAGGTCAATATCATCTTATTTTGTATAATATATCTTGTACATTATTATTATTATGTTGTGTATCTTTAGGTGTTAAGTTTCATTGTATAAAGTTTTTCATGAGTTTTTCGTTAAACTCAAAATATTTCAAAATTGTTATACCTGACACTGGCACATACCCGCATAGTTTAAGAGGGAGCATTAATATGTTCCCTAATCGGCTTGTGAATAATCGGCACATTTTTCTCCCAAAGTTTTTTAACATATTTGAATCAGTTGATATCTAAAATATCAAAGGGTGTGAAATTTTTGATAAGGGGAGAAAATGTGATTAAAATATAAAAACTTATAAAAATGCGATTTTATAGATTCATGTGTGTACTCCATATTTCACGTGATTTTATATCACAAGTACCTTGATTGAGTTTTTTTTCAAATGGTTTTATGGCAAGGAGAACATTACCAGAAGACCGACCATGCACTTAATTTTACCGGAGTTATAAGGTTGGTAAGGTTAGGTATTCTTTCCCATGATCTAGCCAGAACCGGAGGGATCTACCCAAGGACAATCCACTAGTTAGTGTAGAAGTCCTTAGGTATGACATAAAAAGGAGTAAAGTAAGAATAAGGGAATAGTGCCGATTGAGATGGAGCTAGTACTAGAACAAAACCAACAAGGTATTAGTCATAAAGTCTCGGTAAGCGCTTAAGGGGTTGAAGAATGAAAAAGAATTATAAAGATAAAGGTTGAAAAGAAAAAAGCCCTCCATACACTTAGGCAGAAACCGGGTCAATGCATAAACTATCAGAAACACTAAGATGTTGTCTGGTATTGAAGATAGTCGTCATCGACCCAGTGATACGCACAACCCTCCCTAGCTACTCAAGGTCTCTCAACAGACTCTTATTTCATTTCTCATGGAGATTCACGCATTTTGTTAGCCTCAAATAATGAGTCAAACATGGAAGTTCGTTCATTTAGAATATTAAGTCTCGGTCATTTTAATATGTAACGTTGTAATAGGCTAGAACGGGTAAACGAGCTCATTTAATGTAATCTAATCGGTCACGTATATCGAGCGAAAGCCCAAGTAAACTCGAGCCCGGCCCGTAGAATAACTAAAGGCATGAAAGCCTTTTAGTTGGATACATATACACCTCACCAAGGAAGGTGAGGTGGTTGGTTCACTTTGTAACATTTTCATTTTGCAAGTAATCCTCCCATTTCTAGTTTCTCTCTCTAGTTTTTTCTCTCATTCTCTCTCTAAAATTCTTCTCATCTCCTAATCTTAATTTCTTGTTCTTAATATGAAGTAAAGTGATTTTCTTGGTTCCTACAATTGGTATGTGGAGTCTCGGGTGGATTGTGTTTGTGTACAAATTTTTTTCGTAGTTTATAAGCTTCTTCAAGCTTATTTCGTGGCTTATTCATAGTATAAGCTCACGAATTCGAAGATTGGTTAAGTTTTTGGAAGAAAATCGTGTACTTTTGTGCTTATTGTTCTTCCTAGATCATGTGTTAGCAAATTCGTGGCTAGAGATTTCACTTTTCTTAGATTTATTTTTGATTTTCTAAGTTGCGTTTTGACTAAAAGGTTGTTGTTTGATCCGAAAAGCTTGTACTTTCTTGTTTAGAATATTTGTAATACCTTATTTAGGTTAGTGGTTAGCTTATTTCATAAGCAAGTTGGATGATTTGGGCTTATTCGCAAATTTTAAGTTCTTTTCTTCGTTGCGTTTTGTCAAAAACGTGAATGCGTTTTATGGTAAAGACAAACAAGTACCGTACTTGAAAACGACCCTTGAAAATGACTTGTACTTGTTGCATTTTGTGTACTTCAGCAGGTTGCGTTTGGTGAAGATACTCTTGCATTTTGTCTAGAAAAACTTGCATTTTGTCTAGAAAACTTGCGTGTTGATCTTGCGGTTTGCCTAGAAGAATCATTGCGTTTTATTGAAACTTGCGTTTTGCAAGTGATTGAAGACCATTATAGCTAGCAAACAAAACAAAACTCTGCCAAAATTTTCTAAATGTTGCATTTTGTAAAGAAAATCGCATTGCGTTTTGTTAAAAAGAGTTACGTTTTGCTCTTGCGGTTTGTCTAGAAAACTTGCGTTTTGCTCTTGTGGTTTGTCTAGAAAACTTGCGCTTTGTGGAAAAATCTTGCGATTTGTCTGAGTTTCTTTTTGCGTTTTGTCCAAGACATCATTGCGTTTTGTCTCATTACAAGACACTGCGTTTTGTCATAATTGAGCAATTGCGTTTTGCCAAAAACATTGGCATTGCGTTTTGTGACCTAGTTGCGTTTTGTCAACATTTTGGGACTTGGACTTTGAGACTTGTAACGGACATAGAAATTAACAACAAACCTCAAGGACTAATTAAACAAACTTTGGACTTTAATTCGGACTACAAGGACAATTAATCAACAACAACAAACATAATCAACAAACTTTAACATCAACAATTAACTTTTTACGGTTTCTTCTCGATTTTGTAAAATCTTGCGAAAGAACTCAATTTCTCGGTTTAAATCTTTGACTTGTAAAATCCCATGGAAATTAATTACTTTCAATTAATCACAGATTCAATCACAACACATCTACTTAAGATCCACTTTATCACTTCATAATTCAACAATCATTCATCATGACTACTCCAATTGTAACTTCCACAACCGACAGTCAAATGCATAACAACATAATGGCAGCTGGTTCAAGGGATCGTCCACCAATGCTTGCAACAGGACGATATGCACAATGGCGATCACGGTTCTTACGATACATTGATACAAGACCAAATGGTGATGCCTTACGGAAGTGCATTCTCAAAGGTCCTTACACTCCAACGATTGTCACAACACCAGCTGTTCCTGCAACAGAGGATTCTCCAGCAGTTCTTGAACAAACAACAGTCGAGACAGTTATGAATATGACTCCTGAAAACAGAGCTTATTTTGAATCAGAAAAAGAAGCGATTCATTTGATATTGACTAGAATTAGAGATGAAATATACTGAACTGTTGATGCATGTCAGACAGCTCAAGAAATGTGGGATGCCATAGAAAGGCTACAACAAGGTGAATCACTCAATATTCAAGATGTCAAGACAAACTTATTTTGGGAGTTTGGTCAATTCACCTCTCATGATGGAGAAACAATTGAGTCTTACTACAAAAGATTCTACAAGATGATGAATGAAATGACCAGAAACAATTTGACAGTTGCAACGATGCAAGTCAATGTTTAATTTCTTCAACAACTTTAACCAGAATGGTCAAGATTTGTAACAATTGTCAAGCAACAACACAAGTTGGATGAAGTTTCATATCACAAACTGTAGGATCCCACTCTAGATAGATCTTTACTGCCTGTTAAGGGTGGTGATTAACCTATGTTACTAACCATCCCCTTAAAAATGTAGCTAGACCAGTTAAATCGTCTCCCATCAGAAAGACAAATAAGAGCAACAGCAATTGAGCTACCAAATTGATCCCAACTACCAGACTTGGTACTGAGACAATGAAGAAGAGTGTGGACCAAAAACCTCCATTGAGGTGAAAACTTGTTCTTGAAAAAGGTTAACTTGCCTTTAGTTACATACCCAAGATTATCCATGCCAGAATAGATGTCCACAATAGGTAAATCATCAATACCACCATCATCAACTAATTGAAGTTGGCTTCTTACGGATTCCTCAGTGATGGTGTATGGAGTCTTATCAATGGTAGCTAGGATAGCTGGAGGACCTAACTCCGGTGACCTGAGAGTGGCTGTTGACCAAAATTGTTTGACTAATGAGTCAAAGATGATGGGGTCATGTGTAAGAGCATACCTTATGTGAGAAGCCCCCAAGAAGTCAAGAATCTGATGATAATCATCACTTCCTTTGGGTTTTTGCAAATAACCCACTTTGTTGTGTTCATCTCTGTATCTGAGTGCGGCCATTGATGACTTGAAAATAGGGTTGAGATTTTGTGCTGGTTGTGGATCGCAATGAGAGTTGATACTGGTGGATAGTGGGAATTTAATTGATCTTGAAGAATGATCTCAATGTGTATTGGACCGTTTTGAACTTAGGGTTTTAATGAAAAGGTAATTGTTAAAATTTGAGAAAATAGTAATTATCCATTTAATTAGAAACCCCTTTGACGAATTAAATGCCAACAATATCTCAATGGTGACTTTTAATTAAGATAAAAGTCAATTTTAATCTACCAGCACGAACAGACATAACCAGCACAAAGAAAAGTCAACCAGAAGGAAAATTAACATTACCAGTAGGAAGTGGTCTACCAGTAGGAAAAATGAAAACTACCAGTAGGAACTCTGGTTACACCAGAGGGAACACTTGAACTACCAGTATGAACATTCTGGCATCAAAATAAAACCACGTGGTCCATGTAGAGCACTAGAAAGGACTAATCCACCCTCTTGAACCATTAGTCTGCAAACGATTAGGCCAATACACACATGACAGATACAATAAAATTGAAAAGAAAAGTAACTATCAGAATTAACTAAAACTACCAGTAGAAAAAGTTAAAAACTACCAGGAGAAAAATACAACTACTAGGAGAAACATAGTGTAACAAGAAAAACTAATTTGGAAAAAGGAAAAAAAATTATTGAAAAACCAACTATTTAGAAACTTGTACAACAACAGTCCTCCCCTTGGACTCAAATCCTCCCCTCAATCTTAGTATCTATGGATTGAGCATCCCAATGTTAACCACAAGATGATTAAACCTAGGTCCATCAAATGCCTTGGTTAACAGATCAGCCACATTATCATCAGTATGTATTTTAAGGACTTGAATAAGTTTCTTTTCATTAGCATCTCTTATGAAATGGTGCCTAATTTCTATGTGCTTAGTCCGTTGGTGAAAAACTGGGTTTTTAACTATGCAGATGGTACTTTGGTTATCAATAAAGATTTTGGTATTCATAAAGTTATACCCATAATCTAATAACTGATTTTGTATCCAGAGTACCTGACCACAGCAGTTAGCAGCAGCAACATACTCAGCTTCAGTGGAAGAGGTAGCCACGATGGTTTGCTTCTTGCATTGCCATGAGATTAACCTCCTACCCAGAAACTGACATCCACCAGTTGTGGATTTCCTATCCTTGTTTGCCCCAGCATAATCACTGTCACTATAAGCTTCAAGCTCAAAAGGTGACTCTCTAGGGTACCATAACCCCAACTTAGATTGGCCTTTAAGATACTTGAAAATCTTCTTCACTGCTTCCAAATTAGAAGTCAATAAGGTGACTTGATTCCTTGAACAAGCACTGACTGCAAACATTATATCAGGCCTTGAAGCTGTCAAGTACATTAGTGAACCTATCATGGATCTGTACAAATGTACATTCACAGGACTATCAGGTTCATTCTTGGACTTAGGCTTTGAAACTTCATAGGGTGTAGTGGCAGTCCTGACATTTTCCAAATCAAACTTCTGCAGTATATCTTTCACATACTTATTTTGGCTGATAAAAATTCCATCAGGTCTTTGCTGAACTTGTAATCCTAGGAAGAAAGTAAGTTCTCCCATAGCACTCATTTCAAATTCTCCCTTCATCAAGGCCTCAAATTCATCACACCAGACCTTCTTTGTAGATCCAAAAATGATGTCATCCACATAAACTTGAACCAGGATGATATCACTTTTGTGCTTCTTAAGAAAGAGAGTCTTGTCAATGGTGCCCCTTCTGTAACCATGATTCAGCAAAAAGGCAAAGAGGGTTGCATACTAAGCTCTTGGTGCTTGATGAAGTCCATATAGAGCTTTGACTACCTTGTAGACCTTCTTGGGATGTTGAAGATCTACAAATCCCTTTGGTTGAGTGACATAAACTTCCTCATCAATTCTACCATAAAGAAACGCACTCTTAACATCCATCTGATAAACCATGAATCCTAAGTAAGAGGCAAATGCTAAAAACAATCTGATTGAAAAGACTTCATCATAATCAATGCCCTCCTCATGTCTATGTCCTTGTGCTACAAGTCTAGCCTTGTTTCTGACAACAATCCCCCTGGCATCTCTCTTATTTTTTAGAGCCACTTTTGCCTAATCTCATATTACCTTCAGGCAAATCAACAAGAACCCATACATTTTGAAACTTGAACTGTTGCATTTCTTCCTGCATAGCATCAACCCAAGCTTGGAATCTTCAAGGCTTGAGCGACACTTCTTGGTTCAAATGAGAAAGAAAACAAGCAAACATACATGTTGAAAGTCCTGTATATTGGTTCACTACTGGACAAGAATATAACTGTAAAAGCAATTCAACAGTACTAGTCTATTGACCTTGCTTCTTGTTTGCACAGCTGAAGTATGATCCCCAATAATCAGAGATTGAGGATGAATTGTATTGATTCGCTTAGTTACCATAGGACTGACTTCCACAGTGGATGCTAAGTTGTTTAGATCAGCACCAAACTCATCATCATAAGATGAAGAAGAGAAAATACCAAGTGAGGGTTCATTATTTCCAAGGTCTGATGGACTAGGAAAACTTTTGTAGCTCAATGTCAAAGAATGAATCATTGGACAACCAGTAGGAACTGGAACACTACCAGGAGAAATAGTTGTATCACCAGAAGGAATTTGGATGCTACCAGTAGGAACTGGTATGCAACCAGGAGGAACTGATTTTGTACTTGCTCTCGTCTGAAATTCCTCAGTATCTTTTGCAACAGAGGTGGCTCTTTGTTCCTGACCTTTCAGCCTTGCAAGCTCCTTTTGAAAAATTTCTTCAGCAGAATCAAGAGGAGTATCATCAACTTCATCACTAGAAATATCTTTAGGCACAGCTTCTTGTATGCTGTGTGATGGATAAGAAGGGATAATGATGACTTGTTCATCATATTCGATCTGAATTCGAGCATTTGTGTACCTGCAGAGTTTAGGTGCAAATCTTCTGTGTTCCTGCAGATTGGTTAGCTTTATATTTTATAGCCTAAAGTTTCAGCAATACTCAAGGTCAAAATACCATTCATGACCAAGAAACCCTGCACATTAGGGTTTTTCCTCAAGGAATACCTCAATTCATAGTCTCTTACACCCATTTAATTAGGCCATTATACACCCTGTAGCTTTATTACTTGCAGAGTATCCAACAATGTAGCCTTCATCAGCCTTCCCATCAAACTTACCCAAATGATCACTTGTGATTAAGAATGGTCACAAAAACAACCCCAAAGGGTTTTTAAAATGACTGACTAAGGAATGTTCCCATCAATAAGGCATATGGTTTCTTATTATGAGGATTAGTTAACCAACAATCATTCAAGACATAACAACAGTTCTTACTGCGTTCAGACCAAAACATAGTAGGTAACTTAGAGTCAGTAACATAGTTCTAGCTACCTCTATGATGGTTCTATATTTCCACACAGCAACCCCATATTTGTTATGGGGGTTTCTGCATTACTATGATCCCTCTTTATCCTTTAGACCCACAGAGTTCAATAATATGAGCATTTTTGAAACTCTGTTCCATTAACACATCTAAACTGTACCTTTTTGTTTAACTGGATTTCAACAAGATTTAATAAAGTCCTTAAGGAAGATAGGTACTCATCCTTATGTTCTAAAAAGAAAACCAACATAAACTTACTATAGTACATTCAGGATCACAATGCAGTAATATTGTGGTCAATGCTTCTACTTGATGTAGGACCAAAGAGGTCCTATAAAGCGATTGCAAAGCATCATAAAATGGATGCTCACAACAGTGAAAGCCTTATAGAGAAGCTATATGTTGCTGCCTTTGCAGCAAGCAACACATGTATGGTCATTCTTGAAAAGTTTAGGGGTAGTCCTCTAACTAAGTCACCCTTCACCAACCTGTTCATGTTTTTATAGTTCACATGACCCATCCTCCTATGCCATTTCACAGATTCATCAACTGAGGCTTTTGCCACCAAACAAGCCAAATTTCCCTTGGGACTGAGATTATTCAAGTTAATGGTGTAAAGATTATGTTTCCTTGGAACCCTAAGTAGGACCATACTGTCATCTGGAAGCTTAAAGTCCTTGGATAGCACAAGACAATCAGTGTCTGTGAAGAGAACTCTATTCTTCTTGTCACAAATCTGAGAGATGGAGAACAAGTTGAATTGTTGCAGTTCCTTCACATAGTAGACATTTTCAAAATCCAGTGTGGGAGTTCTGATGTCTCCTTTGCCCAGTAATCCTACCTTCACCACCACTAAAGTCATTTTTCCTCCTTTGAAACCTAAGAAAGTCATCCATCGTTTCCATGTTTACCAGTCGTACTTCTAGAACAACCACTATCAATATCCATCACTTCAGCATTAGTATAATAATTTTCTACAATATACAACTAGTGAAAAAGTTATATCTAGAGGGGGATAACCAAGCCCTTATGACTTGGGTCCTGCCTTTGGAACGAAAAAGGTGTCTATGAAGTTGTGTTGAGATCCACTATAGGTCTTGGGTACCCAATATAAACCTTTTCTATGTGTTTTCCAAGAACAACCTGCTGAGGGCTTAACAGCAGTTGCCCATCTCACCCCACCATATTGCATATGATTATAATACATTTGAGGTACATATGGTGTATAAGTCTAAAAATAAGAACTTGTAGGTCTAATAAATAGGGCATAGGTCTAGCAGTACTTTTCCACCAACCAAAGTACTATGAGAGATCTACTCTACTATATGAACTGGAATAGGCCTATTTGCCTACCAGTAGGAACTGGTGTAGGCACCTTTGGCTTACCAGTAGGAACTGATTGTGGTCTAGCAGGAGTAATTTTACTTTTGCGAGTCCTAAGAAGTATAGCATGTGGGACATACTGATTTTGATGATTAACATTATTCCTACTATGTACAAGTCCCACCCCATTACAAACATCATATTAGCCCATTTGTTTCTCATAAAAATCACAATTCCCTTATAAGATGAGTAATACTACCACATACAAAACGTAGATAACTTAGAAACTAGATGAAGCATTTTTCCTAAAAAGACCTGCCTTTTTATTAATATAACATCTATTACAAGAATACCCTAGAAGTGTTTCCATTCTATCAGAACTAATACAAGAGAAACTAAGTAAATCTGAACAATAATGGTTTCTTGGATAGGTGTTCCAACATTGGACTCAATCTCAGCCTCACTCTCAGATGTGGATACACTGGAAGTAGATGCACAGGAGATAGAATCATTTGACTTGGGCTCTGAAGATTTGACACTTGAATCACTGGAGGCAAAGTCATTTGAGTTGACCTCTGTAGACTTGTCACTGTTATCACAAGAGACAAAGTCATTAGACACAGAAATAAGAAGTCACATAGGTTGAGACTTTGTACCAATAAGACATTGTATTCATCTAAGTCAGTGTGATCTGATAAAGGAGTGTATTCTCTAGAGAGAGGTGAGGCACAGCTTTCAACAACAGTTTGGCAAACCTATTGAAATGAGGTCTACCTTCCACTTCTTCAGAGTTAGTGGTAAATACACTAAATGCAGAGTCATCCCATCCTAACTCATTTTCCCCTATATAGTTAGTAAATCCCAAACCCACTTTGTTCTAACAGACATGGAACTATCAACTAATCTGAAAAAGTTTTTGGAAGAGGTTCTCATTTCAGTTGAACTAGTGATTATCAAGTTTTGTCTGTAAGTCTTTCTTCAGCAGTCTCAGCACATAAAATTATTCATTCATAATGTTTTTTTTAGTAGATTAGTTGTATTTTCTAGTTCAATAGACAACACCTAATCTATCTTCAAGTGTCAACTGATTTTTCTGAAGAAGTTCTCACTTTTTTTTCAAAGTTTAAGTGAGTTCTTATAAGCTTTGAACTTGTAATAAAATATTCACATTTTGTTTTACTAATTCATTATAACTGCTTTTGAAAGTTCTT
Organism: Tanacetum coccineum; assembly: GCA_026074375.1. Classification (NCBI taxonomy): domain Eukaryota; kingdom Viridiplantae; phylum Streptophyta; class Magnoliopsida; order Asterales; family Asteraceae; genus Tanacetum; species Tanacetum coccineum. The sequence continues at coordinate 9,399 of BQNB010077160.1, read as the reverse complement.
ATACTTATGGTCACAACGCAAAAGGGCAGTTATGTACCTCAGAAGTGACACCCATGAGAGCAAATTCTCCAGCATCACCTGCAGTACTGACTTCCTTTGTATCAGCTCCAGTGATCAAGTTGTATATCTTGGCAGCACCTTCTTCAATTTCATCCTCAGTATCACAACCAGCAATCATACCAAACTCCTAGCAAGTAATAACTCCAACACTTTGACCTCATGACTGTCTCAATCAACCAATGTCTCAACAGTGATCATGCTTTGGATCTTCTTCTTCTTTCCAACCTCCTGAATCTTGAATGACGAATAATCTTTGCTTGGCCATTTCTCCATTTGCCCTGCATTCTCTGGCAAAGTGGCCTCTTGTGAAGACACTTAACATCTGACTTTCATCTTGTATTGACCATGCAGATTCCTACTACCAAATCAATCTTTCTTCCAGCTTTCTGCTCAAACTTATGTACTCTAACAGAAAGCATAGCCATTTGCCATTTTAAGTCCATCTCCTCCAGATCTAATTTTTCTATCTGATCAAAATCTTCATAAGCCAGTTGTTGTTCTGGCTCAGTATCAGCAACAAAAGATTGAAGAACATCTTCAATTACATTACCAGATCTTTGAGACCCAGTCTTAGAGTTAGATGGAACAGTCTAGTAGTGAAGAATAGCTTGGACTATCCCATATACATCTTTCTAGCTAGGCAACTGGTGGCACTAAACAAATGCATGAAAAAAAAAGAATTGTTTAGACCTGCAGATTGCTTGAAGAAAAAGTAAGTATCCTTGATATCTTACCTCAAGAGTCTTTAACTTGTAGTATAAATCATCAAAAGAAAGAAATTCAAGTCCACCTTTGGTTTTCAAGGTTAAAGCTACCTGAGACCATGATGAAGGCAAAGCTCTTAGAAACTTGAGATTAATATCTTCATCCTCTGGCTTGGCCTTGAGTTGGTTAAGCTGACTTAGAATCTTCTGCATTCTATCATACCCTTTGTGCAAACCCTCTGCTTCACTAATTCTGAACTCTGAAAATTCTTGCTTCAGCATAGACTTTCTCATCTTCTTAGATTTGGCATTTCCACCAAACCTAGCTTTGACTGCATTCCATATGTCCCTTGCATCATCCATATAATGGAAATCAGCCACATGATCATCAGGAATAGACTGAAGCAAGGTAGTTCTTGCCTTTGATTCCCTCTGAACAGCAATGTGTTCATCAGCAGTCGTTGGGGGAAGTATAATGACCCTTCCATCACAATCTCTTCCAGTTCACTTTCAGCTATTGCTATTTTGAAATCACCTTCCAGATATCATATCATTGTATTTGTGATCCAATATTCATCGTTCATAGCCCAGACCTCATACTCTCCTTCTTCAAATAAGGAAACTTTGCATTGTTGTTCGAGACAGCCGTAATGGTATTGAGGTTGAATGTTTCATTGTTTTGATGGAATGATGGCTTCACTAATGAAAACACTAGCATCATCGCTATCATGTCAGATCCTGTCCATTTTAAAGGTAAATAGAGGTGTTGGTTGAGAGGGTTTATAAGGATCTAAAGCAGTAATATTCTTCTTATAAGAGAACTCAACAAGCTCGATCCCACTTGTTTGGATCCCACACTAAAGATCTTTTACTGCTGATAAGGATGGTGATTAACCTATGTAATCACAAGCTAATCACAAGAGCGACTCTTGTGCCTTATAAAAGCTAATGTCTTGCGAATATTGACACAACTATAAGAAGAACAGTACTAATAATATAGACACAACTAATAAGAAGAACAGGACTAATAAAACTAAAAGATCCCTCTATGGATTTCTATTAATTAACAAGGAGAAATGTGTTTTTTCTTAGTGGAGAAACCCTAATCAGCATTTACTAAAAACGCGTGAGATTGATATGCATGAATATCTTCCTTATTTAGCTCATGCATATCCTCATCTCTAACTAACTAAAAATTTATCCTGGAATAACTATTTGACTTTACCAGGACTAAGTATTCTACCAGTAGGAACTAAACTTAGCCTACCAGAACTAACTATGATAATAACCTTACCAGCAGGAACTACATACCTGCGAGTAGGAACTACTACTCTACCAGTAGGAACTACATACCTACTAGTAGAAACTAAGTATTACAAATATTCCTAACAAGTTCTTACTAGTATAACCTTTATCAAGAGCTTTAAAACTAGTAATAACAGTATTAAATCTAGCAAAAGCACTATCTATAGATTCGTCTTTGGAAAAGACGAATTGTTCATATAGTTGAACCAAAAGGTCGATCTTATTATCTTTGACTTGGCTATTACCTTGATGGGTGATTAACAAA